>QGSO01000452.1:713163-785933 GCA_011037825.1 Carya cathayensis
CTTTGTTGAAATTCCATAAAATCTATTCATGAAATTTGTTAATCTCATACGTCCTTAGCCGAAACCAATAGTCATTCCAACATACAAGTAATCCATTACTACTATTTCCATCATCTGGACTTATATCCGCAAATCAACATGAGTCATTCTTATATCTGCTTAACTTACTCCTTTAACATCAACAAATAGTTATCGTTTAAAGCTTTGTACTGAAAATGACCTTAAACCTGCTAATAATCCGTTCCCAAAAGTCTCGAAACATAAGGTCTCAACTTCAATCGAATTCAATACCAACAATTAAACCATTGTTTCCAAAACCTTGATGGATCTATTTCTTCCGAACCGATAAAAATCATTTCCTAAAATCTATTACTACAATCTCGAATTAACAATAATTATTTTCTGAACTAAGTTAATACCTAAAATCCTCAAAGAAATATATGACTTAGATCATTACCTTCCATTCTCAAAGAAATGTTCCCCAGAAAATTTTTCATATCACTAACTCAACTCTAATTATAAATTGGTCCTTCAACTCTGCAATTCTAGAACCTTAAATCAAATAAGAATCATTTATAGAATTTCTAAGATCAATGAGCTTACACCCCATAATAGAACAATCGACTCCCAAAGCTTTTAAAATCTAATACATTAACGGATGATAAATCATTTTCTGAAATTCTCAAGATTGATGGCTTTAATCCGAAACATGCACCTTAAAAACTTGTAAATTTTAAAACCCCGATTGCCACCAAATTGCTCATCCGAATCAGCGAAATTTAAAACTTGAAATTTAATTATTTCCCCCAAATCTTGTCGAACCTAACACCTTAATTACCCAAATCTTATTTCCTAAAATAGATAAGACCTCAAACCTTAGATAAAATTCTCTTAAACCAATCCTTAAAGTTCGTTGAACCTACACTCTCCTATTCTATAATCTCTTTACATAAATTCTACAAAACCCAAGACCTCAATTATCTTAAGCGACTTAAAGCTAACTCCCCTCCTTAGTTGCAACTTACATTCTTACTCCCAAGAGATCGTCTAACCCACAATATTATATAAGTAACCCACCTCTATAAAATTCAAACCTATTACACTAAGTATTTATTCCTACCAACGACATTCTCAAAAGTACCGTCCTCCTGCCATAGCATAATCCTTAACCCCACTTTTTAATTCCGGACAAAACAAAACATATAACTTAAAACAAAACCAAATAACGATAACATAAAAAGCATACGATAAAACAAGCAAACACATAAAATAATTAAAAACAAGTTAACTCAATTAAAACAGAAAACCAAGCTTCAAATAAAACAAACTCCTTAAAACAACACTTTAAAAACTTTCTGGTACTGCTCCTATGGGACATGTGGTTTTACCCAGAGCCAAACCGCTCTGATACCACCTGTGGCGCCCCCAAGTCCCCACGCCCGGACACGGGGAAATTGAGACGTCCGGATGGTGACAACACGGGTCACCACCCTATCGACGAGTGCGAGTGTGTGCAAGCGACGAAAGTGCACGAAGAGATACGCAGCGGATAGCAAAGACATATAACTAAGTACCAGAATTTTTTCTTAAATAAAATACAAAGCGGTTCAAAACATACATAATAGAATATTACAAATACAAATAGTGTTTTAAAGCCAACTCCAATGCATAAGTTCCAACTCAAAACTCCGGCGGAGCCGCATCCTCGGGCTCAGCCTCCTCCTCCTCCTCGATTCCTGCACCAAAATCTACGGTACCAAAAATGGTGCCGCAGGTAAGTAAAATCCAAAACCCACTAGATAAAAACATATAGAACTCAAACAATATGCATGAATAAATGCCAATGCACCAAACCCATAAAACCGTATTTTTTCCACGCACGCCAAAAATCCCATTTGGCCCAAAAACATATTCTTTCCAAATGTCACGCCAAAAGTCCATTTGGCCCATATCCAACTCAATCCAAACAAACCGTATGCACCATGACCTCCCCTAGGGGTCATCCGCACACCCTGGCTCCTGTGCCACACCGCGGGAATCCACCACGCGCATGACACATAAACGAGCGATGCCCAGTTCCGCGCCCTGCGGTTCGTAGCCAAGCATCCTCGAGACGAGCGATGTCCAGTTCCACGCCCCGCGTGTTCGTAGCCAAACATCCTCTAGCCCTCGCCAGCGAAGGGCCATAGAGTCGTGCATAGAGCGATCCCGGTTCCACGCCCGGCGTGTTCGTAGCCAAGCATCCCCTAGCCCCCGCTCCCATTGTCGCTCGGTTCCACGCTCGGCGTGTTCGTAGCCAAGCCTCGACTCAGGGGACGTCACTCAGTATTTCACGCTCCTGAGTGACCAAAGGAGCTCCACCGAGATAATACCCCATCCCGACTTGGGTCGTGGTACACACGCAAACCAACCAAATAAATTATTGTAAGAGAAAAATACATTTAAATCTAAAATTAGAGTTTGAAAATACTTACAGAGCTATATAGGATTTTTAGAAGGTTCGGCGCGCGGCAAACGATGGGCAGAAAGCAACGTAACAGTGCAAATGCACTGTAGCCGTGGGTCGCAAAATACCCACTTTTGAACGGGGACAAACCAAGACACCAAATTGATAGGGAATGGTCTAGGGATGTTTATGAAGCTAGTGGAAGTGAGTTTTGGCCGTGGGTGGCGGCGAAAACGCCGGTAGAAGCGAAAAACGAGCAAATCGGAGTTGAGCTCGTGGGAGCTGCTCCGGTGGCCGATCTAGGCCGGAAATGGGTGGGTTAGGTCGGCAAGAGGTAGGGGAAGAAGTGGTGAAAAGATGGTGGCCGGAGGTGGTGCGACGGCGCCGGAAACGGTGACAAACCGTGCAGCTTAGATGCGCTTTTCCGGCCAAACGGCCGGCCGGTTGGGGGAGATCTTCGGAGGGGTGGTATGTAACAGCCCGCTAAAATTATCAGTTTTGGATTATTTCCCGACAGCAATCACATCTCTCTCGTCTTTACCCTCATCTGGAATCACGCGTATAGATTATCTTTTCCGTAAATCACGTAATTTGTTCTTCACCGACAGCTGTAAAATCATGAGTCTTCCAAGACCACGCCTAGCCTTTCTCAAGCCCAAACTACCACTTTATGTGGTGGACAGCCACCGTACGCCGCCACGTAGTTCCTCCGACGCATGTTCGTGACGAACAACGAGCGACGCACGGGTTATCCCGTCGATGGTATAACCTTCTATCTCTAGTTATTTTACGTTTAAAATAGTTAGTTGGTTGGTTTGTGGAATTTGTTGCGTAGTTGTGAAGCGAAGTGTGGTTGTGAAGTGTTGCGTTTGATTGTGTATTTTGTGGACTGTGCTGTGAAGTATAGGCGTGAGATGGATGCCGTAGATGTGATACGGCTGGTTGTGTGAAGAGAATACGCGTGTAGCGTATTCTGTGTAATGCAGCGACGCGCCGCGCGACGTGCACTGTAGTGATGTGTGTCGTAGAAGGAAGGGAGTACGCATGTAGTGTACTCCGTGTTGTATGGCGATGCATCGTGTGATGTGCATCGTGTTGATGAGAGTTGTAGCGAAGGAAGTACGCGTAGCGTGTACTCCGTGTCGCGTAGCGATGCACCGTGAGACGTGTATCGCAGTGATGGGTTTTGTAGTGTGAATGGAAGAGAGTTCACGTGAGTGTACTCTGTACTAGGTCGTGATACACCGGATGGCGTGTCACGAAGGGTTGGATGGCGTAGCAGAGAAGTGTGGAGCGTATGGTGTAGTGTTGGGAAACTGTATAACAGTGTCCCGAAGTAGTGGTGTTATGGATTATAGTCCGGGGTGACTGGTGTCATCTTGGGGTTGACTATGGCTAAGAGTATATGGATTGAGAAAGGAATTGTTTGTTTGGTTATTATTGATAATTTTAATGAACTTGTTTTAGTGCAAAGGCTTTCTGAAGTCAAATTATTTCTTCAGAGTATAGTGAAACCTCAAGTTGCCGTGGTGTTGCAAGTGCGTACAATATGACAATTGAGTTCAGAAGTGAAAATCTTAAGGACTTGAGTGTTCCTCTTCCAACTGTTGTGCAGTTCCTCGTGTTTCGCACTCTATTCTCATAGAACGCGACGATCGAGGTAAGTTAGCCTCTAACTTACTATCAGTTTATTGTGTATGTGTGATGTGTAAGAGAACTACAATTTATGTATGTATGTTATCGTATATGCCATGTCATGCTATGTCATTACATGTTTATCTGCTACGAATGATTTAATCTCTCATGAATAATTATCTGTTACATAATCTTTTCTGTCATACAATGATGTATGTTATAAGTATGCCATGTTAAGTATGCCATGAAATGTTATGATTAAATCATATTGTGCCATTTACAAGTATACGCCATGTTAGAAAAGTATATGATATTAATTAATATCTCATGCATTAAGAAAGATAAGACATGTTATGTTACTTATAATACGTGGGGCCACAACAACTGTGGAGTACGTATTATATCTTATGTTATGTTATGATAATACGTGGGGCACAACAACTGTGGAGTACGTATTATATCTTATGTTATGTTATGATAATACGTGGGGCCACAACAACTGTGGAGTACGTATTATATTTATGTTACTTATAATGCGTGGGGCCACAACAACTGTGGAGTACGTATTATATTATGTTACTTATAATGCGTGGGGCCACAACAACTGTGGAGTACGTATTATATTTTATGTTACTTATAATGGTGGGGCCACAACAACTGTGGAGTACGTATTATATTTATGTTACTTATAATGCGTGGGGCCACAACAACTGTGGAGTACGTATTATATTTATGTTACTATAATGCGTGGGGCCACAACAACTGTGGAGTACGTATTATATTTTATGTTACTTATAATGCGTGGGGCCACAACAACTGTGGAGTACGTATTATATTTATGTTACTTATAATGCGTGGGGCCACAACAACTGTGGAGTACGTATTATATCTTATGTTATGTTATAATGCGTGGGGCCACAACAACTGTGGAGTACGTATTATATTTATGTTACTTATAATGCGTGGGGCCACAACAACTGTGGAGTACGTATTATATTTTATGTTACTTATAATGCGTGGGGCCACAACAACTGTGGAGTACGTATTATATTTTATGTTACATGAAGTATGGGGCCACAACAACTGTGGAGCATACACTACATGAGACACAGCAATTGTGACATGTAGAATACGTGGGGCCACAACAACTGTGGAGTACGTATTATATTTTATGTTACATGAAGTATGGGGCCACAACAACTGTGGAGCATACACTACATGAGACACACAATTGTGACATGTAGAATACGTGGGGCCACAACAACTGTGGAGTACGTATTATGTTTTATGTTACTTGAATACGTGGGGCCACAACAACTGTGGAGTACGTATTATGTTTTATGTTACTTGAATACGTGGGGCCACAACAACTGTGGAGTACGTATTAACGCATGTTATTAATCAAGACAATTAAATAAGATTCCAAGTTTATGTTAAGTCAAGTTTCAGATCAAGTGCATGATAAGTCAAGTTTCAGATCAAGTTCATGTTATATTATGCTCACGTACATGTTATGTTCATGTTCATGTTATGTTCCAAGTTCATGTTCACATCATGTTATGTTCACGTTTATGATATGTTCAAGCTCACGTTCATGTTATGTTATGTTCATGTCCATGTTATGTTTCACGTTCATGTTATGTTGATTTGTTCATGTTATGTTTTAAGCTTAAGTTCATGCCATGTTAAGTCAAGTTCAGTTCACGCTTAAGTTCTGGTTAAGTCATGCTATATGTCAAGTTATACTATGTTTATGTATGACTATAATTATGCATTTATGCTTTTACTGCCATGCATGCATTTTTAACCTGTGTGTGAGTTTTATGTTAACTTACTGAGATTTGTAATCAAATCTCACTGTGGTAGTCCCAACTACCATTCCCCCGAATGGTAGATCTTGTTACAGGACCCAAAGGAGAATTGGAATCTGACCAACTGAATACGGTCGACTAGGCCACGGTGCGATGTTGATGATGGTATAGTATTTAACTTAGGTTAATACTTGTACTTTTGGAGTTGTATCTCAAGTATTCTTTTGATCACAACCATTTTGGACTAGTGTGGTGATCACGGCTTTTTAGTATGCCTTTATGTATGAATTATATTTCAAGTATTTGGGATATATTTAGTTTGGTGCATAGTATTGCTAAAGAAAAAGATTATCCGCTGCGAATATTGCATAATGCTAGATGCATGTTAGGAACATTGCATCTTATATGTCATGAACGGGGGCAGGTAACCTTGTGTTGCATGTCTCGACGCTTCAAATGTCCGTTCAATCCCAAGCGGAATTTGGGGGCGTCACATGGTACACCACGGGAGCGTGAAATACTGAGTGACGTCCCCTGAGTCGAGGCTTGGCTACGAACACGCCGGGCGTGGAACCGAGCGACAATGGGAGCGGGGGCTAGGGGATGTATGTTTTGAACCGCTTTGTATTTTATTTAAGAAAAAATTCTGGTACTTAGTTATATGTATTTGCTATCCGCTGCGTATCTCTTCGTGCACTTTTGTCGCTTGCACACACTCGGCACTCGTCGATAGGGTGGTGACCCGTGTTGTCACCATCCAGACGTCTCAATTTCCCCGTGTCCGGGCGTGGGGACTTGGGGGCGCCACATAACATGTATGTGAACATAACATAACATAACGGCATATTACACTCTTTCACCATAGTACTCGGCAACGCATAGCCTTGACCGTAGTACGAGGCAGCGCGTATCATCCTTCTGTAGTACGACAAATTATACTCCTTCACCATAGTACTTGGCAGTGCATAGCCTTGACCACAGTAGCAGGCAGTGCGTATTATCCTTGACCGTAATATAACTTAACATAACGGTAGATCATACTCCTTCACCGTAGTAGTTGGCAGCGCATAGCCTTGACCGCAGTACTAGGCAACGCGTATTATCCTTGACCATAACATAACTTAACTGATTTAACCATCTGTAGTATGGTAGATTATAATCCTTCACCTTAGTACTCGGCAACACATAGCCTTGACCACAATACCAGGCAGCACGTATCATCCTTGACCATAGTACAAATTAACTGATAACTAAAACTTAATTATTCTCAAAATACACAACTGTATTCGAGACGAAACGTGATTGGAATATGAAAGAACGGAAGTCCTGATGTCACATAACATGACTTGAACGTAACTTGTGAGACATGAATTACTTGAGATAGAAATATTTTGTAGTATGATATAACATGTAACAGACAATATTTCATAACATGGCATAACATGTAACAGTGAATATTACGTGACATGGCATACATGTAATAGTCAATATTACATGTTGTGGCATACATGTAAAAGATGGCATAACATAATATGAAATACTTGTAACATATAGCAATACGTGACAGAATAAATTGTGTAACAGGTAAGCATTCGCGACAAAATAAATCATGCGTAGCAGATAAACATGTAATGACGTGGCATGGCATGGCATATATGATAACATACATGTATAAATTTTAGTTCACTTACCCATCATACATACACAATAAAATGATAGTAAGTTAGAACCTAACTTACCTCGATTGTCGCGTTCTACGAGAATAAAATGCGAAACATGAGAAACTATAAGAGGGTATCCTAAAAGTTAGAAATTTAATCACTAAAGATTATAAGCATGAAAATAAGCTAACTTAGAGTAAAATTACCATTTTACCCTCTACATGTGAGAAAATGACCATTTTACCCCTAATTTAAGGATTTCACATCCTAACTCTAAAAATTTTCAAAATTTACATTACTCATGTAAATTTTGTCATAAACTCAAATATCCTCAGAAAAATTTAAAACAAATCACAACTATGGAAAACACACTATGGCCAAAACATCCATAGGCCATTTCTCTTGATTTTTGTTGCAATTCCTTCCAACTTCAAAACTCATGCTTAAACCAAATTTTGCAACAAAGATCTTCTTATCCTAAGTTTAAAACCATACTTAAAGCATCCATTTAGAAAATTTTAATAAATCAACACCAAGCTTTTTGTAAAAAGATCCAAACACTTGAATCACAAGCTTTGACCCTAAATCAAAACATCTCCAAGAATTCCAAACAAATCAAATCTTACTTCTAACATATTCATAACATCATCCTAAGATCAACCATGCTTTAAATCATCAAACTAAAGTCACTAAAATCACAAAATAACACTTGGAGCTTTTGGTTTTACACTTAGTCCAAAAACAAAAACTTTTTTTTTTCTCAACTAGCTTTGATAAATCTCTTGATCCATGGCTTAAAAAGATGAGATCTTAAAACCAAAACATCACATGGTTTAAAAATGTGTCCTAAAGAAGATACAACTATCAAACTTAAAATCACTTGGCTAAAACTCAATAAAACATGGATCTAACCCAAAAACATCAAATCTTAGGCCTAACCGAAATCCTCTTGTATGGAAAAATCATATCTTTAAAAGTAATACTAAATATCTTCAAAATAACATTCTAACATGAAAATAAGAGACTTGGGATCATCAGATAAAAGTATCAAAGCCTTTAGAGTAAGATCAAACCATAAAATATTCAAACTTTTTCCAAACAAAAACCTTTTTTCCACTTCCTGTTTTCAAGTTTCTAGATCTAAGAAAATCTATCATCAAAAACTTTACTCATGCAAAAAAACGTTAGTGGAAACTCATAAAAATATGCTAACAACACTCCATAAAATTTTCAGACCAAGATATGTCCATTAGCTTGGTCAAAAACTCCAAAACATAACATACTCTCCAGTTTCAGGCCCAGCATGACCTTTCTATGGTTAAAAATACTTTTGACAGACCAAATGACCATGTAATGATACAAATAAAATATCTATAGAAACAATACTAAAATAGGAACAACGTTTATGAAGGAGTCATCATGTGAAAGTACTTAAAAAGGATCGAAAATCTCCACGCAAAAAGACCTAGAAATCTACCCTAGAGAGCTCGTTTGGGTTTCTCTCTAAGAATGGGTTGAAGAAGTGATTAAAGGAAAAGAATTGTGTCTTACATGACTCTAGACTTTCTGGAGGGGGAAGATATGGGCTTGAATGAACCTTGATTGGAGGTGGCTATGTGACATAAAGTGGAGAATAGTGAAGGGAAAGGACTGCTTGCAGAAGCTATGAGGCATGGAGGTTGATGAAGTGGGTTTCTCCATCACCTCAAGCCACTATTGGGTGCAGCCAAGGCAGTGGATGGTCTGCCATGTGGGGGAGGAAACTTCTTCAAGAAGCTTTGCCAAGGTGGCCAAATTAGTGGGCCTCAACTAAGTGGGCTTCAATTTGGGGTTTAAAGAGGGTTTGGTTAGGGTTTGAGATGATATCAAGCCCAAATCCAATTTTTCTTGACCCAATCAAATTTTCAAGGTTTAAAAGGTTGGATAATGATGCCATAAAAAGGATTTGAGAAATTAATATCATGTGGAAGTGATTTAATCAAGTGATTAAACACAATGCTAGAACTTGGATCAAAAAGGGTTTGAAGGCCAACTTTAGGGTTTGGGGAAACCGTTTAGGGTTTCAGTTTCAACCAAGATTTTGTGATTTCAATTGGATTCCAACCATTTAGAGTTTTACTAGGGTTGAAACCCTCTTTGATCTGGCTCAATTTGGTTGATTAGATGAAAAAAAGTTTTGCTTAGGTGTTATGATCTCACACCTTGATTTCTTTCACAAATCCATCTAATGGTTCCTCTTTGTGCCAATTGTCTAATACTATTTATTATGTGTGGCCAAGATCTTGCCAAATGTCTAAAAAAAACTTCTCTAACCTAATTCGGACATTCCACACTATGATTTTGAAAACAATGCACTTAGTACGCTTATCGAGGTTACTATTCACTCCAAAAAAATGCATAATAAATTTAGTAATGAAAAATCCTAAATATTAATATCAATCACCCACCCTCCACCACATACCTTCTTTAATAAGATCAATGGATGAGCACAAACTCTTCCAAATAAAAGAAGACCCAACACCCATTTTAGCCTCTAAACAACCAGTTCCTCGAAAATACTTTTCCTTCAAAATAACCGCCACCAAAGAAGTAGGATTTTCTATTATTCTCCAACATTGCTTAGCAAGCATAGCTATGTTGAAGCATTCTAGATCTCTGAATCCTAAACCACCAATTCTCTTGGCAGCACGCATCTTAAACCAACTTCTCCAGTGTATTTTCTTGTTGTCTTGCATGTGTCCCCACCAAAATTTTGCCATGAGTGATGTTAATTCTCTGCACAATCTCTTAGGAAGTCTAAAAACAGTCATAGCATAAGTTGGCACTACTTGAACAACAGCCTTGAGCAAAACTTCTTTCCCAGCCTTTGACAACCAAGTGTTTTTCCAATTCGAAATCTTTGCCCATACCCTCTCCTTCAGGTCTCTGAATTCTGTAAACTTTGCCCTCCCCACCATGGTTGGCAACCCGAGATACTTCTCTTAACTTCCACAAACTAAAACACCTGCTATGCTTTTAATCTGATATCTGGTTGCTTGATCAGTATTTCAACTAAAGAAGATAGTGGTCTTTTGTAAATTCAAGCATTGGCCCAAGGCACCCTCATATATCTTCAAAAGACTTTGTATTTGCTGCCATTTAGATATTGGCCCTCCCATAGATGACACAGTCATCTGCAAAAAGTAGATGACTAATTTTAGTGCCCCCTCTAGAAACAACAACCCCTCTTAACAACCCTATCCTCTCAGCTACATTAATCAAAGCTGTCAAACCCTCTACACATAGAATAAAAAGATAAGGGGATATAGGGACCCCTTGTCTAATCCCCCTTGAGGGTTTTATAGTCTTCGCTGGCTCATCATTAACTGACACAAAATAATTCACAAATGACACACATTTCATCATCAAATTAATCCACCTTTTCGCAAACCACACCTTCTCCAATACTGCCTGCAAATACGGCCACTCAATCCTATCATAAGCTTTGGACATATCCAATTTGAGTGCCATATTGCCCACCCTTCCTTTCTGCCTTACTTTCATGGTATGGAGAGCTTCATAAGCTATTATCACATTATATATAATCAGTCTTCCCTCAATAAATACACTTTGATTGCCTGAAATTATTTGAGGAAGGATTCTTTTAAGCCTATTAGCTAATACCTTAGACAACAACTTGTATAATACATTACATAGGTTGATAGGCCTGAATTCACTAGCATATAGGTGCAATTAACAGTTTCCTCCGAGCTGCCTTCTCCATTCAAAAAAGCCAAGATAGCATTACTTACCTCTTCTCCCACAATACTCCAATAAGCCTAACAAAAGCCTCCATAACCATCTAGTCTTGGAGACTTTAAAGGGGCTGTTTGTTTTAGAGCCTCAACCACCTCTTCCTTTATGAAGACTTTTTGAAGCTCAACTGTTGAACGTTTTGAACTATCCAAAGGTTCTCAAGTCCTCCACAGTTCCAACTTAGTATTTTCATAATTTTTGGCAGGGCTATTTCACAGCCTTCGCCAATAACATGTTATTTTCACCCCTCAACTCCTTCCCAAGCCTTCTGCCCCTCTTCACTGCCCCCATTCACCTCATTCACTGCTCCTCCCACTTGTATCTTCCTTTTACCCCCATAAGAACCCACAATAAGCTTTTGACAACCATTCCTATGTGCTCTTATTTTCCATCTCCTCTACTCCCTTGTCTCCATACAACTCTCAATGCAAATGTCAACATTCACAAGCTGCTGAGGACTATCTTCAAACTCCAACTCAACCCATGAAATATTCCTTCCTTCAGCACCCACATCACTCCCCACCCCCTCCCTCTTAGTAGACTGCATAATACTAGTAACATCCTCCCTATTTCCACTTCCAATACTACCCTCTAGCATTTCCTCAAACACAATGTTTGTAGGAATCTCAACCCCATCTCGAATCTCCCCACTAGTCTTGCCTTCAACCAGCACATCCACATCAGTTTCCATCACCTCTAATGTCTCCATTATTCTCAAATCAGAATTTTCTGTAGTTTCACTTCTCCTTATCCCCCTTTCACCAGTCTCCCCTTCATCCTCCTACCCAAAGCTCCCCATCTTCTCAACAGTTTTCCCGTTAGATCTAAACTGGTCTCACAACCAACTACCATATTACATACTGCGCCCCTTCCCATTCCCCCCCCCCCCTTACAATCATCATTATCATGTTTTAATTCTACCACACTTAAAACAGATTTTAGGTATTTTTTTCGTATGTTGAGGACACCCACAACTTATTCCCCTCCAAGTTGACAGTTCTACCTTTTGTTATGGCCTTCCTAATTTCCACTTCAATATTCACCCACAAATGATTTTCCCATTCAATACTTCCCACTCACATCCACCTCCCACACACACCCAATAGAGGCACCAATTTTCTATCCAACCTCTCGGAACAAACACGCCAATGGGAGGTTGTTCAAGTGGATCCAAAAGACTTTATGATCGAAGCACATTTTCTGAGGAGGCATTAATCCATCAAATGGATTCAGAATTAGGAGCTGATTGTCAAAGAGCCATGGTTTTCCATCCAAGACTCGACCCCATCCCTCTGGTTTTCAAATTTCACCATGTACAAGTTCTGACTGTTCACGAGTTCTGATTGATCTCATGATAAAAGTCCCCCTTAACTTCCAGATCTTGCTCATTGCGACTCTGACAACTTCCTTACTCACCTTAAGATTCAAGATCAATTTCCCCACATACTTCTCTCACATTCAATCTTCAACTTCCTCAATTAATCTACCTCAAGTTCAATCTTTGAATTCTCTTACGCTTTTAGTTTTAGACTGTCCCATCTCTCCTCCAAATCCTCCATTCCCCCCACCATTACTACACACAATAGATTTTCCCTTCCTCACTCAACGAGCAAGACGAGACTCGCCCTCCACCAAAGCTTACTCTGTCAAAGTAAGCTTAGAAGAGAATTTTAACATAATACAACCAAGCTTTGTGTTTGTCAGTATTGTGTTTTTTTTTTTTTTTTTTTTTTTTTGTATCTTTAAAAAAAATACACAAATGCTTTAAAAAAACAAAAAACAATTTTTCAGTAATGATCCTCGGTGGACAAAAATACCTTATCAGGAATCCATGTCACGAAAGGAAACAAAGCCCAAAAAAAAACTAAAAATGAAAAAAGACGGTCATGGACAATTAAGGCTTTTTTGTTTGGATAACAAAACTATCTCAATTCATCTAATCTAATTATTACGACTTTCTCAAATTTTTAAACAAAATATAATAAACAATTCTAACTTTTTCAAATTTTAAAACAAAATTAATATTTTAATAGTTTATTGAACTTTTATCTTAATATAACAAAGGAAAAATTAAAAAAAAAAAAAAAAAAACTTTCATCTGAATTCAAAACCCAAACTAGGCCTTAACCACTGCTTCCGTACAATAGCTATAAGAAGCATTAGCAAGATGAACAAACACCATGTTCCATGGTACATGACATATTTACATGATACGTAAAGAGCCCAGCAGTTCTAAACTAAGGAAAGATCAAAGCGAGCTAACAAGTTTGTCCACAACCCTTAAAGACATTGGAGCTAACATTCTGGCAACTCTTGGCAGTGCCGGGTAGGTAAGCATGCCAAGTACGAACCAATTGAAGCTTAAAAGAGCGACTGCATCAGAAGCAGGTTTGATCTTTATGGTGGAGAAAAGCTCGAATACACTCTTCAAGGACATGCCAACAACCGTGAAGAGGGCAACCACAAGGGGCATGCAAGGGTCTTCAGCTTCCCAGATAATCATTCCAACCAAAAGTGATAACACGGCACTGAAAAGGCTCTGTGACATTGCAACCTCCCTGCGTTGGCCAAGAACTTCATCCATATCTAATTGTCTTGAGATGATTTCAGGGTTAAGTGGCTGGATGCGGGCTTTTAAGAAATTCAGAAACTTTGTTTTAGGTTTTCCCTCATCTCCCCAAGTGTCTTTGGACATCATCGGGTCTTGGAGAAAGATACCCCTTCCATTGTAACTGGATTTCCATGACGAGATCCCATAGGGAATGCCAGAGCTTTCAGAAATGCTAGTGTTTTGGCCATTGTCCATGTCATCTGAACCTTTAATGCTCCAATAAACCTCATCCTTAATTTCTTTCAGCCGAAGATTCTCATTTTTCAGATCCTGAAACTGTTAACAAGAAAAAAGTATGAAGAAAACTAAATATCATTGAAGAAGAACAAACCTAACCCATTGAAGAAGAAAACCGAGCAATAAGAAATCGTCTTGGAGCCAATAGGACCTGTAACTTTCCAATGAATGGAGGTGGTGACGAACTGCAATGAGAAGACAGAAGTTGGGCAGCAGGAGCTAAGAGAAGTGGGGGCTAGGGTTTGATACATGTGTAAAAAGCGTTTTTAAGTGTCAGGTTCCATCCGACATTTAGCAGGTTGGATAATATTCCACCCGACTTTATCCGATCAAGTCAGATTGGGTCATGCAGGCAGGTCAAGTTAGTGGTTTTTCTGCATACTTCCTGTTAGTTGGGTTATGCATATTTACTTGTTTTGATAAATTTTTTTAACTTATTAAAATAAACCATTCTCAGGGTATCAATCAGATGCAGAAAATAAGAAACTTGAAAAGACATTAGCTGAAAATATTTTCTGACATTATTTGTTCAAGACTCAAACAAACAAACTTAGGTGTTTCATAGCTTTCACGGTAGTACCACACAACTTGCCATAAAAATTAGTTTTTAAAAATAAAAATAAAAAGTTAGAATTTAAACCTTAATTGTTCTATGACGTTCTCAGAAAGCATGCATTCAATCCAGCGAATAAAATTTCTCATAATACTACAGTATGACATCTGTACCTCACCCTCTAATTGTTCAATTTTGGCAATGGCCTTGTCATGTTCTTCTTCAACCTCTGCTAATATCAACTCCATCATTTTACGTTCTTTAATGGCTGTTCGAAGATCGTCTCCCAATTCCTTCCTATCCCCTTCAAGATTCTCCAACTCGATCTGGATATCATGCAGATACAATTCAAGCTGCACAGAATAAGAGCCACAAATCTAGAATATGTTGGGAGCTGAAAATTACAAGCACAAGTAAAAGTGCATAAATTAAATGGACACATTCTGATAGATTAGCAGAGTACGACAAGTTGAGTAAAAAACAAAAATACACCTTGTCAGAAGCAAAAGCAGACACGGTGAACCAACGAAATCCTTCACCCTAGACTCAAAGGGGGCACAAAATCTTACACAGTTATTGTCCAGAGAAATATAAACTCGAATGCTGAAAAGAAAAAATCCCTCAGAAAAGTTCTCAGGTCTATTTGAGGCCCAAAAACAAAGTAACTTTTGGTAGGCCATCCCGGTAAATATTCTACTACACCCTTGTATGAAATATTCGTCTTAAGAATCCAAGTGTAGCCATAGTCACACTATTCTATAAAGACCCCATTCATGGAATGCTCTTCAGCGCTGGAGGTCAAGGGTAAACCTTTAAGAAAACCAAACATAAATTTTTTTTGGATCGGTAAAAACCAAACATAAATTTTACCCTACTTTGTCACACATTTAAATGAACGCTAAAAGTAACCATCATCACATTGCCAGGTAGATAATATAATATACCTGGCATAAACTTCACAGAGACTAAAACATCATCTTTGGCAAGTTTCATACTTCAAAAAATTGTTCCAACTCGTTACCCTATACCTATCAACAGTCTCATCAAAATTATACCATTGCTCAATGTTGTGTCGTGTGCATAATTCCAACAAATTGACAATCAGAAGAAAAGCACAAGCTCAGCTACAATAATTTGAAAGCACTGGACTGGAAATAACTAAGTGAACATATTACTAACCTGTCTCTCTCTCTTTAAGGCATTCAAAATTCGTACAGGCAGAGATATAAGAGCAACTGTCAACACTATGGTTCTGGAGAATAGATTCACGTGGAAGCCATATGTGGCCCTTACCAACTCCATCCAAGTGTGAATTACGATGAAAACAGTTTTCATAGTGAAGAAGCATGCTAATTTGAAAAGCGAGCAAGGCCTTGTCACCAGAATTATGAGGGTAGCCGCCAACTCAGAAAACAACGTGATCAGATCCATCATGACTGATGCCTTTCCTGCACAACTACATGCCAACAGCTAGAAAAAAGTTGTAGTACAAATATTTAAGTCTCGACATCCAGATGTTCATTGAAACCTTCAAAAAAAGTTAATACAGTACAATATAAAAAGAAAGAAAAACAAATGCAAGTTGCAGTCACGGAGTTAAAAGAATCAAGTACAAACATAGCTCAGCTTACCAGAGAACATCCTCAATTCATTTTAACATGCAACAGAAGTGGTCCACATACATATTGAGCTATTTAAAAATAATATAACTGCAGAAAACACGTTCAACTGGTATTGCTGGCAGTAACAGTAATTCATGAAAGTCCAAATGGTAGAGTGAGGCGCTTCAAAGCAAAATGCATCAGAGAATATATCATCATTGATGATTAATGTGTAAGCCTAAGGTCCAATGGGCAAACCACTTTGAGGAAGGTACTAGATCGGCCTAAAAGATTCAGCACTACGAAGATGAGATATGTGGACGAGATGTTTCAAAGCTAGGTTCAATTGACCTGCTCTGCTATTCTGTTATCAAATATTGTAGAAAGAGAGAAGGAATTGAGTAGAAGAAGAGAAAAACATGTTTCCCAGCCATCACCACATCATTGCCAGTTACCTTCTATGAGGATACCAAAGTGCAAGGATATTTCTTTTTTTTTTTATAAGAAAAATTTATTAATCCTCATAATTAGGCAAAGCCCAAGTACACAGGTAGTATACAAGAGAAATATACCTAATTACAGCACACTAACAAAGAAAGAAGCATACAAGTCATTTAGATTAACCCCCTCTAATGCAATTGCCTTAACACAAAGTACAAACATTGATAAAATAATTTGGTCACGACTTTTACATGAGAGACCAGCTAACCAAAAATAGCAACTTTTACATGCACTTTGCTTTTCCAAATACGCTTCCAAGGGAATGTATTAGAAGGTTGGGAAGTCAAAGCATTATTATAAAATGACCTTGCTGAGAATTTCTAGTTCCCGGGATGAATCCACAACAGTTTGCCCGCTACACCATGCTCCAAAGTCAATGCACATAGGATGATGTATCAGTCAGAAATATCTCCCAGTTCCCAATCTTGCGCTGCTCTTATAAATGGCACATTCCACTGCAGCAGGCCATTTGAAATGTCCATATGAACAGAAACTGAAGCTTCCTTGTATGATGCTCTTTTGAAAAGAGAAGGAAAAGCCTCCTTGACAGCAGTCTCACTGCACCAGACATCAAACCAAAATCTGACCCTAGTGCCTCGACCCACCTTAAATTTGAAACTGCAAAAAACAATCCTCCCAGCCCTTCCTAATAAATTTCCAGACACCCACACCACATGAACCACACACTTCATTAGAAATCCAGCTACCCCAAGTGCTCCCAAATTTAGCATCGACCAAGTCCTCCATAAAGCATCACCTTCTTGATGGTACCTCCAAAGCCATTTCCCGAGTAAGGCTTTGTTGAAAGTACTCAGCTTTCATATCCCCAAACCACCACGAGAAAAAAAGGGCGCTGGGGGGGGGGGGGGGGGGGGAGGGTGGGCAAATCTTATCCCATTTAGTCAAGTGGAACTATTTCTCATTTCCAAGTCCACCTCGCAAAAAATCACGAAAGATTTTTTCCATACCATTAGCCACTTGAAGAGGAACTGAGAATAAAGAAAGAAAGTACGTAGGGAGATTGGATAACATACTTTTAATAAGAGTGATTCTACCCCCTTTGGAAAGATACATCCTTTTCCAACCAGCCAATCTAGTCTCGATTTTTTCGATAACACCATCCCATATTGACTTGGATTTATAAGGGGCCCCCAATGGAAGACCAAGGTATTTCAGAGGCTAAGAAGAGACCTTACAACCCACGATGTCAGCCAAGTCTCCAATTGAATTAAACAAACCAACCGGGTACCAATTCAGATTTAGATAAGTTTACCTTAAGGTGGGAAATAGCTTCGAACAAAGCAAGAGAGCTCTCAATGATCGAATGTGGTTAGGGCCCAATTCACAAAAAATTAAAGTATCGTTGGCAAAGAGAAGATGGGATACATTGACGCTCCCAAATGTTGAACCACCCATTGAAAAACCATACAACAAAGATACATTCACCGCTGCCTTCAACATTCTACTCAAAAACATCCATAATTAAAACAAAGAGAAAAGGAGATAGAGGATCTCCTTGTCTCAAACCACGAGAATTGTTGAAAAAACCCTTGGGAGTACCATTGATCAGCACTGAAAATCTAGCGATACAATGCTTATCCAATTGCACCACTTCTCCCCAAAACCAAATCTACCAAGAATGTAAAGTAAAAAATCCTCAAAGGCCTTCTCCATGTCAAGTTTGGAAAGTATACATGGGATGCTAAATCTAATTCTACTATCCAAAAATTCATTGGTGATAAGGACCGAATCCAGAATCTCTCCCCTTAACAAAAGCATTTTGCGGCTTCGAAATAATCTTTTCCATGACTGTGCTCATACGATTGGCAAGAACCTTGGATATAATCTTGTAGACCCCACTCACAAGATTAATGGTAAAGGCCTTACCATCTCTAGGCCTTGGGCTTGGGGGTATGCTCAAGTGAATACCCCCCAATGCCCCATTAGAGCTAGCCCCCTTACATTCCAAGATAAAATCTTAGGTTTCATTAATCACAGAGTTCGCTCGAGCCTTGCTCTTACCCCTACTTACACTACCTTCCCGAGCATCATAATTAATAGAGCAAGCAAGTCTCTTCAACTCCCTATCTGTTTTGGCATAACATCAAGCCAAAAGAGGTTGGCCCGCCTCAATAGCTATGAGAAGGACTTTACATTGGTCTTCAAAGCCCTCACATGAAATATCTATACATTCCCTTATTTCATCCACTTTCTACAAAACCCAATCTAACTGCAAATCTGTCCCACTTGAGCCTAGCAGCACAGAACAGATAGGGCTAGGGGTGCAAGTAGTCCAGTTCGGTCCAATTTTGTACAAATTTTGGGACCGAACCTCTATACACCGGTTTTACATTTTCAAGAGCCGATCCCAAATCGGTTACCCTCCTAAACCAGTACTTTCAGTTTTACCGGTTCCCCTCCCCTAATCCTATCTCACCAAAAAAGAAACAATCAACACCATCTACTAGCTCTCTATAGATTAAGTGCAACTCAGACTCCTTCACAGATCCATTGTTCACAACCTCCAAGTCATACTCAAGAGAGCATGGAACCCTAACGCAACCCTCAACGGACTTATCCTAAAAACGCAACCTTACACCCTCAGAAGTGCTCCCATAGCTATCAATAGGCTACAAAGGGCCTCTAGTCATTAAAAGCATCCCATTTTCGACAATAAGCAAGGAAGACAACAAGGCCCCATCAATCTTGACAGTCTCTTCAACCAAATCACGGCTTAAATCGCACCCAAAAACAGAACCATGCTTCGGCAAGCCATCCAGGGGGTCGCTGGCTTGATGTAAGCCTGGCTCGCGCTTAGGTGTTTTACAATCATGTTGGATGATTAATCAAAGGTTACCTTGGAGCAACACCAAGATCCAAATTGTTTGGAGTATGAAAATCAAAACTAACTCGGACTAGTACTCAATTCTCGAAAATAGGTGATAAACTTTCATTCAAAATAATAGCATAATAATCCAATATAAAGTTGCAAAATATTAAATACCCTAGGATTCGGTTAGTCCTCCCCCAATTATTCCTTCTAACAACCTTTTTCAAGATAACATTCCAAAACAACCCAACAACTTCTAAAATTAATGGAAACAAATCTAACAAATAAACAAATCGATATTCAAACTTCCTAATTTAAAGAGCATTCAAATGCCCAACTTCCTCCAAATCGCATCAGCCCCTAAAATCAAAGGAATTGCCAACAAACTCGGTTAACATTTAGGTGCCAAGTGGTTAGTCCTTCTTGCATCTCCATCAGTCCTCCCCCCTTCAATACTGACCTTGTCCTCAAGGACAAGCTCCGGAAATTGCTCATTGCTCTTCCTCCCATAATTCTTCCTCCTCCTTCGACTCCATCTCAATGAGAAAAATTTACTTCACCTTGCATTTGTGACCCATTGTGAACCTATCATTGCAATTGAAACAAAGCCCCTTCTCTCTTCGTCATTGCATCTCTTCCCATGATAGCCTATTCACGCTCGCAAGTAGTAATTTGACTCCATTTGATGCACCTCCACTAGGGCCTCCCGGTGAAAAGTCCTTGCTAAAAGTTTTGTTTGCACCAAACTTGGAAACCATTGGGGGTGGTTTCCTTACCTCAAAACGGCTATTCTTCCTCAAATCTTGGAGTTAATCCTTCTTAATCTGTGCAACCTCCAAGACTTGCATCAAGGTATTTGGCTTCTTAAGCTTTACCTCCGCCGCCAATTCACTTTTCAAGCCTCCCACAAAAGTCCCACTAAGGGTTTTTTCTGACCACCCGTGTACCCTTGTAGACAAGTATTTGAACTCATTTTGATAATCCCTTAAAAATCCAGTTTGCATGATCTTTGAGAGAGTCTTATGGTAGTCCACATATTCGGTTGGCCCAAACCTCCCCAAGAGCTCCTTGACAAATTTCCGCCATTTCAATTCCCTCCTTTGAGCTCTATAGGTCTTCATCATCCATTGCCACCATTGGTTAGCCTCCCCCTCAAGGAAGTAGGCCCCATAGGACAGCTTTGATTATGTTCGAAATATTGCTCAGCCCTACTTACCCAAGTGTCGGTCATCACCATTGAACTTAGGAAAGTCCATCTTAGGTTTGATGGCTTCCCCCATTGGCCTTCCATTACAAACACCTCCTCTCTCACCTCAATTTTCTTCATCCCTTTTACTTTCCTCAGTTGATTCCTCATCGGAACTTGAGGAATCTTTATTAGATGAATCCGAATCCACCACCCTCTCATGGTGTTGGCTTCTTCTAGACCCAAAGGAACCCTCAGGACTATGGTGTCTCTCGGCCCTTCTTCTATGGCGCCTTCAACCTCCATTCTTTGTACCTCCTTTGGTTCACCAATTGGTAGAGCACCTCCTCTATCCTTCCAAGCTGTTCATTGGTGGCGGTTTGTTGTGCCTCCAAAGTGACTTCAAGGTTTTGAATCCGCTTCGTATGCATCGGTTGTCGCTTGGCCATGATCTTCCTCCTTGGCTTCCTCGCTACGGGTTGGATGCCTCTCAATGAAAGCACCAATGATGGAAGCCTTGCTCGCGCGCTTAGGTGTTTACGACCGTGTTGGCTGGATGAATCAAGGATTACCTCAAGGCAACACCAAGATCCGAATTGTTTGGAGTATGAAAATCAAGACTAACTTAGGCTAGCACTCAATTTTTGAAAATAGATGATAAACTTTCATTCAAAATAATAGCATAATAATCCAATACAAAACTGCAAAATATTTAAATACCCTAGGGTTCGGTTAGTCCTTCCCCAATTATTCCTTCTAACAACCTTTTTTCAATATGACATTCTAAAACAACCCAACAACTCCTAAAATTAAGGGAAACAAATCCAACAAATGAACAAATCGATATTCAAACTTCCTAATTCAAAGAGCATTCAAATGCCCAACTTCCTCCAAAACACATCAGCCCCTAAAATCAAGGGAATTACCAACATACTCAGTTAGCATCTAGGTGGCAAGGGGTTGGTCCCCCTTGCATCTCCATCACGGCATCCAGTAACCTTATATGTATCGGCCCGGAGGTCCTTGGAACAAGTGACAACAGCTCCTAGGAGGGAGCCACTTTCGAGCCCACCAAAACATGCCTAGAGACACACAGTAGAACAGCTTTGTGCTACGGCAAGCCAATTGGAGGGTCGCTAGCATTCGCCGGCCTTCTCTGTGCTGGCTCAGAGGTCTCTGGATCTTGCGACGGCGACGGCTGGGAGAGAGCCACACTGAAGTCTACTAAAACATGTCTAGGATCACGTGAGCGAGCAAATTCGTGCACCTATAAGCCATCCGGAGGATAGCCGACGTCCAGTGACCTTATTTGTGCCAGCCCGGAGTTCCATGGCTAGTGCGACAGCTGCCCCTGGGAGGAAGCCATGTTTGGACCCAAGGAAGACTTGACCCGCCATACACACTTGGGCCTTGCAATTGAACTTTTATTCGGGCTCAACCCGTTAACTAGTCCAGCCACTTCCTTTGGCCCATGTCCTTTAGAACACAAACAACATGGGCCCATCAACCCACTGCCCAAGCTCATAACTAGCTCTGAGCCCGAGTCTATTTTAGTCATCAGAGCATAATTTTCTCAAACAATCCCAACAGCTTAGCTTTTGCAGCCCACAGCATCCCTTCAACTTCTCCCACCGCCAGAATACTCACAGAATGCAAACCGTCACCCCCACATGCCTTCATGTGCTGACACTTGTCCACATGCGTAGCAATCTGCAAACCATTTTGAATTGCTCCACCAATCATCTTCCCGTTCCTCCTAACATCCCTCTCCCCTCCTTCCATGCAATTGCTTGCCGAAGGACATGCCAGTTTCATCAGGGCTGATACCCCTCCCCACTAAGAGACCCTTAGTAAGGGGATACCCCTTCCCGCTGACGGCAATCCACTGGACTCCTCTCTACGCCGATTCTGATCAATATTGGCGTGAATGTGTACTGCTCTGTTTTCATCAGAAAAAACAAAGACATTTATTTCAGCCACCGAAAGTAAGTTTGACACAAATTCCATCCACCCTATACCATTCAGACCTTCAGGGATAACCAGGGAGCCTCTCTTTCTACCGTTCCCATACACATACAATTGCAAGAAATGGCCCTTTGGATTAGCATAACATTGAATGATAAAAGCACCATTTCCCTCCTGTACCTTTACGAGAAAATCATCACTCCGATGGTGAGCCTAACACTCCTCTGTCACCTTTTCCGCCCATGTTGCTGACGACACACTTAAATAAACATACTTGAGTACCCTTCTACTTCTCTCAATAATGCGAAAGAAATTACCCTCCTCTTTCGAAAAAATGAAAGTCTTCGATTCCACCTTCAATCGCTGTGACATTGTAGCATAAAAAATTACTTACAAGCACTTATTAAATATCCTTGCAACAAAGTGCAAGGATATTTAATACGAACACTTTGGGAAGATGAAAACAAAATTAGAGGAATTATATAATTCTGCATTTCCTCATTCTAACGATGAGTAATATACGCAAGCTCTTCGTGCGTGTACATGTGTGTGTGCAAATATATTCAATAAGTCACATCCAGATTGACGGATTAAAAGCATGCTTAAATGGCCTGCATGATATCTACAACAATGAGTTTTATACTCAAGCTTCGTACCTATCAAAAAAAAAAGTTTTATACTCAAGCTTTCACCCGTTTCTTAGATCAAATTAGCCTTTCATAGACCTATGCAAGAAACAAACCAGTATCAAACAGTGCTAACCACTGATGTACCAATAGTGTGATCAAGCTCTAACTACGTAATTTCTACACCCGAAATCAATATTGATAAGCTCGAAACAAATCGGTGAGAGAGAATGTTAAAGAGGGTGTACTTAGAGAGAGAGAGTCACCGAGAGAGATGACGCGATGGGGAGAGGCTGGCGACAGTTTCTCTGCGAGCTGGCTTGTCGTCAGTGGTTTCAGTTCGACTGGACTGCGAACGGTGGCTCGGCCACAGTGAGCGTGGTCTTGATTTCTGCTGATCGGGGTTTGTCCGTAACGAGAGAGAGCCGTGAGGCAGAGAAGAGAGAGAGAGAGAGAGAGAGAGAGAGAGTACGCCGGGAGAGAGAAACAGAGGAAGAGAGAGTGAGCTTGAGCTTAAGACAGAGACGGCGACAGGGAGGACCGAGGAAGCTCACCTATTTTCGTCGGTGTGCATAGGACATGAATGACCTTGAGCTGACGTGAGTGACAGCGGTGGTCTTCATCGGTGCAGAGATGGCGTGAGGCAGGGGCCTCTGTCAGCGTGCGTTGGGTTGGAGTGCCGCGTGCGGGACAGAGCTTGAGGAAGACAGCCGTGAGCTTGGACTAGCTGGTTCTTGGCGGCCTTCGGCGTCGTGAGAGGCTGAACCTGGTCTAGAGAGAGAGAGCCGAGAGAGGGGAAATATGGGCGAGTGTCACAAGCCGTAATTCGGCAGTCCCGGCGTTGAAGAAGGAAGGCTCTGGAGATGAGCTGCGGAGGAAATAAGGTTGCACCTGGCTCACGTGTTCACAGTAAAAGCAGATATTGCCTCGATCGCGACACGTGTTGACCTTTACATGTCTTTATTAGATCCGTTGGATTATCACTGAGAAACCCTCTTCTCATCATCACGTGCTCCGCATATGATCTTACTCGCTGGTAGAGGCTTCGGCCGTTCGGTTTTGGTCTGATTCCATCTTCTCAATTTAAATATTATTTAAAAATAAATATTTTATTTAATAATTAAGTTATCTCAAATTTTTAATTAAAACACAAAAAGAAATTTTATTTTTTTAAATTTTCAAATAAAAATTATATTAAAAAATTATATTCTTACAATATTTTAATTTTATTGCAATAGGTGAATACTGCAATAATCTTCAAGGTAGTTGATGAAATTCTCATCTCTCACCTAGCAAAAACAATATCTAAGAGCATTGTTATTGGATTATGTATATGTAAATAACATTTTTGATTTTGATGAATGTAAGATGAATTTAGATATTGACTAATTTCATTCACATAAATCTTCACATTGGAATAACTATTTTTTATTATATAATAATAAAATAATATGAGATGAATTTAAGTTTGACTATTCTATTTACATCAAATCTCTACATTGTAATATTCATTTATTTATTATATCGTAATAAAATAATATTAACCTAAAAAAATATTTAATTTAAATATTTGTAATTTATTTAATTTTATTATGAACTTAATTTTAATTAAAAAAATATATAATCTTTTAATTATTTAATTTATTTAGCTTATGAATTAAAGCAATGGGTAAAAATGGAATGATCCTCTTTGAAATATATCTATGTGAGAAAAAAGAGAATGAGAGTTAAATTAATAAAATAAGGATTTAAAACTACAATTATATAAATCGTTTATTGGCTAAAAAAGTCTCCTCTCTAGAGTGTTAAAGCTCTGAGGTGGTGAATAACAATCTTTCGGGTTTTTCCACTCGCAGCCATGGATTAATCATGTCGAGAGAGGATTTGATCAGGACGAAGGGCCTAGAGGAACAATGGAGAAAGTTTAAACTAACAGAGGAGGAAGAAGAGATGGTAGATGTGAACTGGAAAGGAGACGAGGAGATAGATCGTAAGGGGAAAAGAAGCTTGATAGGAAGGGTCTGTTCTGACCGACTAGTGAGTAGGACTTTGATAAGTAATACTATGGCAAAGATTTGGAGAATAAGCAAAAGGGCAACTTTTCTAGAAGTGGAAAAGAATACTTTCATTATCACTTTTGAGACACATGCAGATATGTACAGAATCCTCGATGGAAAACTGTGGACTTTTGACTATTCGTTGTTTCTCCTAAGACAATATGAGGGGAAGAAACGGCCAGGAAACTTTGTCTTCGATAAGGAAACTTTCTGGATGCAAATTCACAACCTACCATTGGGGTGTATGTCGCTGGACTGGGGCACTCAGATAGGCAAGTCAGTAGGCAAAGTTATTGAGGTAGACGTAGAAGAGGACGGCATAGGATGGGGGAGAAGCCTCCGGGTGAAAATTGAGTTACCGCTGTACAAGGCCATTCCAAGGGGTCGATTCATCAATATAGAACAAACAAAGCAGTGGGTTCATTTCCGTTATGAGAATCTACCCAAAATCTGCTTCAGATGTGGGTGGTTCCTTCATAAAGAATCGGGGTGTCAGGCTCCATACGACGAGAATGAAGGTGAGGTAGAAACAGAGCCTCAATTTGGGACCTGGCTCAGAGCGGAGAACGTTTATAGAAGAAATACGAATTCCTATAATGCAAAAAGTGAAATAAAAGAGCATGGTACAGGGGTAAACATTAGTCAGGCAGAGTCGGGTGAAGACGAAGGCAACGACGAAGGTGTACAGCAAGTTAGGGGTAGAACCAGACATCCATCACCCCACTCACCTCATGCACAGCCCCCAACAACCGTCATAGATGGAAGTTGTGTAGCCGAAAAAGAAAGGGTACGAATTTCAACGGATTTAGAGGAGGGGATGGATGTATTGGACGCTGTGCACTAACCCGGTAGGGAGGGAGTCAAGACAGTACGAGATCAGAGGGGGAAAAAAGAGCGGGAAAGCAAGCTGAAAGTGACGACTAAAGATGGGCCAGAGAATGAAGATGGGCCAGAGAATGGAGATGGGCCGGAAAGAGGGTCAGGTCCAAAGAATCTAATTGATCCAACCGTTATCTGCTTTAAACCCAAGGACTCGAGTGTAGCACCTCCAACGGCTAACTCTTTTACAGTAGAGGATGGTAGAGGCGTATGTCCTCTACAAGTCTCTCTTAATCAAAGGGAAGGCCGAAGATGGAAACGGCAAGCCCGGGATCAAATGAAATCAGCTTCATCATCTATAGTCACCCATTCCCAAGGGGAGAAGCGACCAGTGGAGGTAAGATCCGATAACTCTAACTTTTTGAAAAGAGTTAAAAAGAGCCTGTTGAATGATTTATGGGTGGAGGATAGAATCACAACGAATATGGTGGAAGCTGCAAGGCAGCCTCACCAGGGATTATGAGGATCCTAAGTTGGAACTGTCGGGGGCTTGGGAACCCCCGAACAGTCCAAAAGCCTTTACATATTGGTAAAGGAAAAGGACCCGGATGTGGTTTTCTTAATGGAAACCAAGCTATCGTAGTCTAATGCCCAAAGGATTGCTAGAAGGTGTAAGTTTAATGGTTGTGTTGCCGTGGGAGCAATAGGAAGAAGTGGTGGTCTTATGTTGCTATGGAAGAAGGATAGTCTCATTGATCTAGTCAATTATTCCCAACACCACATCAATGTGTGTGTAAATGATGTTTTAAACAACAAACAGTGGCTACTGACATGTTTTTATGGTCACCCAGTTTCACACCTGAGAAGCAAAACCTGGGAGTTGCTACTATCTTTCAAGCCCGATGTTGTTGGTTGGGGAGTCATAGGTGATTTCAATGAGGTACTTTTCTGTGATGAAAAAGAGGGGGGAAATCCCAGGAGTGAAAATCTTATGTGTCAGTTTAGAAACACGATGGAGAGAGGGAATCTGTTTGATCTGGGATGGATAGGCAGTAAATACACTTGGAGTAACCGACATGAAGATGAGTCTTTTACAAGGGAGAGACTTGACAGAACAGTAGCTAATGAGGGGTGGAAATCCCTATATCCGGTGCATTCAGTTGAGATCCTTCCAGCAATATGCTCTGATCACAGTCCAATTTTGTTGAATTGTAGTTCTGAGAGAGGCTCAAGTCAAAGAGGGTCATACTCATTCAAGTATGAGGCCAGTTGGAACAAGGAGGCAGGCTGCAGCGAGACAGTCATTGAGGCTTGGAGAAAACAGGTGGGGTGGGGTAATAGTCTAGAGAGGTTGATGAGCAAATTAGAATTTACACAAAGGAAACTTAATCAGTGGAGTAGAAACATGCAGAGGGGGAGATTCGAAGCATTGAGAGTGAAATCCCACCAATTGAACTTATTACAAAGAGATGCAGGGCCTGGTAATGCAAGAGAACAAAAGCAACTCCAGATAGAGATCGATCACCTGTTAAACCAAGAAGATACAAAGTGGAAACAAAGAACAAAAAAACACTGGCTGGAAAGAGGTGATAGAAATACAAAGTTCTACCATTCATGTGTAAACCAAAGAAAAAAGAAAAATACCATAAGCAGAGTGATTGATATGAATGGTACTGAGCTAGTGGAGAGGGAAGCCATAGCTGAGGGTTTCAAAGAACATTTTAAGTCGGTATATCAGTCTACTCAAGCCAATCCAGAGAGCATCAATCTGTGCCTATAGGGAATTGAGCAAAGGGTAACAGAAGACATGAGAATTAATCTGGAAAGGAACTTCTCTGTAAAGGAAATAGAAACAGCTTTGAAGCAGATGTCCCCCTTTAAATCACCCGGCCCTGATGGTTTTAGTGCAGGATTTTACCAAGAGCATTGGAAGACAGTGGGAAAGGAGGTTTCAGAAGCTGTTACGATTTTTCAGAACTCGGGGAAGATGCCAGGGACCATGAATCATACTCATATTGTTTTAATTCCCAAGGTAAATGCCCCAGCCTCAGTCCATGACTTTAGACCAATTTCTCTATGCAATGTTGGTTATAAGATTATCTCTAAGGTAATGGCAAACAAAATGATAGGGGTGTTGGAGAAGGTGATATCCTGGAACCAAAGTGCTTTCCTTCCAAATAGGCTCATAACTGACAATATAATGGTAGCCTATGAACTTCTTCATACTATGCACTCAAAAAAGAAAGGAAGGGAGGGGTCAATGGCCATCAAGCTAGATATGTCAAAAGCCTATGATAGAGTGGAGTGGAACTTCTTAGAGGCTAGTTTGATAAAGATGGGCTTCGGTTTGAAATGGACTAAGATAGTGATGGCCTGTGTTAGGTCAGTAACCTATTCTACTCTTGTTAATGGGGTCCCAGGAGAGAAAATTATCCCCACACGAGGGCTAAGACAAGGTGATCCACTATCACCTTATCTGTTCTTACTTTGTGCTGAAGCCCTCAGTACCCTTTTGAATAATGCAGAAAATGGTTGTGGCGCCCCCAAAATCCCCACGTACGGATACGGGGAATTCGAGGCGCCCGGATGGTGACATCACGGGTCACCACCCTAACGAAGAGTGCCAAGTGTGTGCAAGCGACAATTGTGCACAAGAAGATACGCAGCGGATAGCAAAATCAAATACTAAGTACCAGAATTTTTCTTAAATAAAATACAAACGGTTCAAAGGTACATAATAAAAATATTACAAGATATTAATATTGTTTCAAACCAAACATAAAGCATGAACTCCAACTCAGATCTCCGGCGGAGCCGCATCCTCGGGCTCAGCCTCCTCCTCCTCCTCGAACACTGCATCAAAATCTACGGTACCAAAAATGGTGCCGCAGGTAAGTAAAATCCAAACACCACTAGATAAAAGCATATTAAACTCAAACAATATGCATGAATAAATGCCAATGCATAAAACTCCCAAACCATATTTTTCCACGCACGCCAAAAACCCATTTGGCTTAAAAACATAACCTTTAAAACCAAGCCTCGCCATTATCCCAGATAATGGCCCAAACCACCATTTTCCCAGAAAATGGATCACAAGACCATCGCCATTTTCCCAGAAAATGGCCCATATCCGAAAACCATGAAAACCAACCAATTATGCATGCACCATGATCTCCCCTAGGGATCATCCGCACACTCTGGCTCTGTGCCACACCGCAGGTAACGTCTACGCGTGTGACACCTACACGAGTGATGCCCAGACTCGCGCCTCCACCTTGCGCGTACCTGGCCAGGCCATCCTCTAGTCCCCGCCACTAAAAGGACCACGGAGTCGACACGACAGCGTTACCGTATCGTGCGATCCGGTCGTCGCCCAGCGACAACCCAGGGGATGTCACTCAGTATTATCCACTCCCGAGTGACCAGAGGAGCTCCACCGAGATAATAACCCATCCCGGCTTGGGCTCGTGATACGCACACTCCAAAAAACCCATTTACGCCCATAAAACAGGATTTAATCAATTTAAATAAAATACACGTGCATGCATCATGTAAATGCCAATTTCAATGCTCGACAAATAAAATCAACCATAGCACAACAATTCATAGAGTTTGGAAAATACTTACAGCGCTATATAGGATTTTTAGAAGGTTCGGCGCGAAGCGAACGGCGATGCGAAAGCAACGTAACAGTGCAAATGCACTGTTCCCGTGGGTCGCAAAATACCCACTTTTGACCGGGGACAAACCAAGACACCAAATTGATAGGGAATGGTCTAGGGATGATTATGAAGCTAGTGGAAGTGAGTTTTGGCCGTGGGTGGCGGCGAAAACGCCGGTAGGGGCGGAAAAAGGGCAAATCGGAGTTGAGCTCGTGGGAGCCGCTCCGGTGACCGTTTGAGGCGGGGATGGGTGGGTTAGGTCGGCAAGGAGTAGGGGAAGAAGTGGTGAAGAGGTGGTGGCCGGAGGTGGAGCGACGGCGGCGGATCGAGCCACAAACCGTGCGGCTTTTTGTGCGTTTTCCGGCCAAACGGCCGGCCGGTTGGGGCTGGGAGTTGGAGGGAGTGATCACCGGCCGGAGGGGAGTCGACCGGCAGGGGTGGCGTCGGGCACGACGCCGGCGAACGGCGGGCCTGGGTGGGGGTTGGTTCCGGCGTGGGTGAGGAGAGAGAGAGAAAGAGAGACGCGGGGAGAGAGAGAGAGCCGAACGGGAGAGGAAGAAAAAAGGGAAAAAAGAAAAAAGAGAAAAAAGAAAAAGAAGAGGAAAAGAAAAGAAAAAAGAAAAAGATGAAGGAAATTAATGAGGTCCAGTCCTCACGTCGGAAGTCCGAAGACTGATCAGCCGAAAACGGTATAAAAACATAAAACGATTAAAATAAATTAACACTACATCAAATCAATAAATAAACACCAATAAAATATTTTAAACACATCAATAAGCTAAAATAAAATAAATAACTAGTAAAAACCAACTATTTAAATTTTTAAAAACCGAAAACAAGCCAAAATAAATTAAATCACAATTTAAATCCAACAGCCAATAAAATCCATTTAAAACTCGATAATTTAAAATAAAAGCACTATAAAATATTTAATTAAATTAAAATATTCCTTCAGTAAAAATACACATGAGAGCGGGTCATCACAATGGTAGCCTTATTGAGGGGATAGCAATGAAGAGGAATGATCTGAGGATAAACCACCTCCTTTTTGCTGATGACTGTGTAATTTTTTGCAGAGCTAAGTTGGTAGAATGGTACCAGATTAAGAGACTTCTAGCTATTTATGAGGAAGCTTCAGGACAAACCTTGAACAAAGAAAAAACCAGTGTGTTCTTTAGCTCTAATACAAAGAAGGAAGCAAAAGATTTTATTCTGCAGCAGATTAATGGAGCAAGGTGTAACAATTATAATAGATACCTCGGGCTACCTACTCTTGTTGGAAGATTTAAATACAACACCTTCAGTAGCCTAAAAGAGGAGATATGGAAGAGGATAAAAACTGGAAATCAAAGTTTCTATCATTGGCTGGTAAGGAAATTCTCATTAAAGGTGTGCTGCAAGCAATACCTGCATATTCTATGAGTGTCTTCAAAATGCCTGGAAAACTCCTTAAAGAGATTGAAGCAATGATGGCCAGTTTCTGGTGGAAGCATAAAGAGGGAGGGAAGGGCATTCACTCGAAATCCTAGAAACAAATGGGGGAAGTTAAGAATCAGGGAGGTTTAGGTTTCAGGGATCTCAACAGCTTCAACAGAGCACTCTTAGCAAAGCAAATATGGAGAATGGTAAAGGACCCCCTATCCCTAGTCTCAAGGGTATACAAACAGAAATATTTTCAGAATTGTGATGTAATGGAGGCTGAGTTAAAAGGGTCACCATCATACATTTGGAGGAGTCTCTGGTCTAGTATGGGACTTGTAAAGGAAGGGTTGGTTTGGAGAGTTAGAAATGGGAGGAATATAAAAATGTGGAAGGACAAATGGGTGCCTAAACCAGTAACCTTTCAGATTCAGACCCATGTTAATTCTCTTGACCCAGATAGCAAAGTGGAAGCCTTAATTGATGAAGATTCTAGGACATGGAAGGATAATCTGATAAGGGCTATTTTTAGTGAAGAGGAAAAAGAGATTATATGTTCGATTCCTTTTAGTAGTACAGGGGCCAAAGATAAAAGGATATGGGTGGGGACTAAAAAAGGCACCTTTTCTGTCAAAATTGCTTATTTTATGGATACAAAACTGGCTAGTAAAAGATTAGCTGAATCTTCTTCAGGTGGGATGAACAAAGGGACATGGAAGGAGCTGTGGCAACTTGAGGTCCCGGGCAAAGTTAAAATGCTAATCTGGAAAAGCCTCTCAAACATTATTCCAACAAAAGGCAATTTATGCAGAAGAAACATTGTGGAATGCAATCTCTGTCCCATTTGTATGAGGGAGGCTGAAACTACTATACATACTCTTTGGGCGTGTCCAGCAGCAAGGGATGTGTGGGGAAGTGATAGTAGTAAACTCAAAAAATGGAATAACTTTTTCCCTGATTTCCAAAAGCTATGGGAAGAGATGACAATCAGATTAAATAGTGAAGAATTACAATTGGCTGCTGTCATTTGCTATCATATATGGGGAAGAAGAAATGGCTTCATTTTTAATGACCTGTTCAGCAGCCCAGGAGCTATTATAGCAAGGGCTCAAGCCGAGATTGATATGTATAGGGAGATTAAACAGCAGAACAGCTGCAGATCTGAAGGAAGAACAGCTATAGCAACCTCAAACCAAGCTTGGCAGCCACCTGAGTGGCCTTTGTTCAAAGTCAATGCCGATGCAGCATATGACAAGTCCTTAAATAGGATGGGGATGGGCATCATTATGAGAGACAGTGAAGGAAAGATCCAAGTTTGCTTAACAGCTCCTAAAGAGCGGGTCTACTCAGCAGCACAAGCAGAAAGAGCAGCTTTGCAAAGGGCTATGCATATGTGTTTTGAGTTGGGTATGCATCAAGTCATTTTTGAAGGAGATGACAAAGTTGTCATCGATGCAGTCAACTCCAAAGAGGTAGATAATTCATGGCATGGCCAAGAAACTGAGGATCTTCAACAGATGATGGAGGCTCATCCATATTGGAGGCTATCTTTTGTATATAGATCAACAAACCAAGCTGCCCACTCTGCAGCTAAGGAAGCTATTAAGGACTCTTATGAAAAAATTTGGCTAGAAGATGGCCCCTCTGTGGTCAAAGCTTCTGTTTTATTTGATGTATCTCATGCTACGGCTTATTGATTAATGAAGTGCTCCCCTTTTAAAAATAAAATAAAATAAAATAAGGATTTGGTCTTTGTATAGTCGATGCCAAATTTGATATATTTTTTTCAATTATTGCAGCTACAAAGTTACAAAATTTGCTATTGCTTAATCCATTGTAAGTGAATTATCTATCTAATAATTATAAAGTACAATTTATTTTAGATATAGATAATCTTTTAACAATACTCTAACTCACTCAAAAGTCAAAATAATGGAATAAGTACGATTTTGAGGCACGGGGGCTCGTATAGGATGTTATGAACCTGATCGGTACGACATTGTTGGAGTTCAATTGAAGCAACATCATTTTGGGTCCTTATTTACTTGCCATTTGAGTCTTCCATTTATTTGTCGTTTGAGTCCTTGTAGGAGTCTATTTCTATGTAGTGTATTATTTTACTTTGCACGTGCCATTTGGATATTTGTCTAATTTGTTATCCCTGTGAGGATATAAGGGAAATGGAGGAATTCATTAGGGGATCTGAATATTTTGGTTTTTTTTTTTTTAAGAAGAGCTGGAAGCCACCTACATAGCAGTTCCGTCCCAAGTTTATTGATAAGCTTTCACTTATAGAAGAGGAATACCGTAGTTACAACTCGAGGCCTAGGGACTACAACAAACCAACAAAAAACACCAAAGCCTAGGTCCCCCAACCAAAAAACCAAGAAAACACAACCACAATACATTTGATACAAAGAAAGGAAAAAAAAAAAAAACGCACGCAACACCTGCAAGAAACAACCTGCACAACCATAGAGTAAGAAAATAAAAAACACAGTGCAATGAGAGACATACCTGAAGAAAATACCAGTGCCCAAGGATCAGGTAGATCAACCATGATCCGTCATGACCAGAAGCAACCAACATAGCAAGCTAACAACATCTGAAAGACAAACTCTAGGCACCGCGAGCGATCCCAACGATGAAACTAGATACGAATGTAAGCAATACCCAATTTATCAAGTCTCGCAAGGCCTCTAATCTCATGAGGAAGAATTTGAATATCCAAGTAGAACATGTTTGCACCCTATGCACCCTCCTTTGCTAGAGAGTCCGCCATAGAGTTCCCTTCTTGGAAGCAATGATTGCACGCAACATCCATCACCTCAAGGTGATCAACAATTTGGTCCCAAAAATCCCATAAATACCAAAGAGAGCAAGATTTGGATTTAACCCAGGAAACAATCACCTGTGAATCACAATCAATATCCATCTCCCCCCAACCGGCAATTCTGCAAAGATGTAACCTTTCAAGCAAGGCACAAAGTTCAGCCTTAGTATTAGTATATATCCCAAAAGGCTTTGAGAAACCAAAAATAAGGTTACCATCCCTGTCACGGAGCACTCCACCACCACCACCACTTCTCGGATTCCCGAGACTACTCCCATCCACATTCAATTTAACGCGGCCTTAAGCCGGTTTGGACCACCAAACCACCCTTTCATTTTTTTTGTTTAGGAAGAATAGGGGAAATATCAAGCCGCGCAAGCCGCAAGTAGCCCAGCATCCCCAATACTAAGCTTTGTAACTTTGGAAATGTTCTCTATCACCAAGTGTACCCAGAATTTAATCGAGTGCCAAACTTCATTCACAGATTCCCTTCTATCTTCCATTTGGGCCTTACAGAGGCGTTGCCACAATGGACGGAAGTAAACCAATAAGGATTCTAACTTCGGACTGACGAGAAGCACAGCGAAACCAGGCTGCACTACATTCCCTCCAACTTTGAATAGCTGTTGCGCCTAAACTTTGACTCAAACTAATGAACTAAAAATTTAGTATAATTTTACCTGCAAGTATACAGGTATTGTAGTATCTCACAGGGTCGAATCCACAGGGATTGACTTATGTGATAAAGAAAATAAACTCAAACAAAAATATACTAAAAGAAACGTGCGATCGAATATAAAATGAGATTACTGAGATGAAGATTTTTGAAATAACTGAATAAAACCAAAATAATAAAATGAATTGATATGGAGAAAGACTAAGGTTTCGAGGATTCGTCTAATAATTTAAAATGAATTATTTCAATTAAACTAGAATAATGATTCCTTTTAATTGGAAGATTTAGCATTTAAAGTCAAGAAAAATAGTCACTAATGATTGAGCATAAACGATTGATGATTAAAACATTCACAAATCTATTTGAATATTACAGGGATTCCTCAAGCATTCACTACATTCAGAAATCACAATGAATCAAGATAAATATATACATAATCAAAATATCCAATAATAAAATCCTTCAATCGATCAAAGTCACAAAATAAATTTTATGATGATCCAAAAACAATGTTTAAATCATTAAATTTCACCTCTAACCTTCGAATGAGAATTTAGCCAATCATGTTCATCACAAGTGCTACAGAAATTAAATAAATAGTCTCCATGATAATACTAAAATAAAATACAAGAAAATAACTACAATAAAGTAAAAGTGGAGAGGAGATTGAGCTAAAAAATAACTCCCCAAATGAAGTGCATTCAAACGTGGGTCCTAGCTTTAGACGAACAAGTTTCTCCCCTCTCCATTCTGTGTGCTAGCTGCCTCTTCCGTTGCATGTTCTGTCCAGCTTCAAACTGCCCAGGCGCTCTATTTTTGACTCCGGAACCAGCATCCATTCAATCCAACTTTACCTCTTCGTTTAAATCCCCAAAGCTAGGAAAAATCACCCTGTCCGAGCCTCCTTGTGACGCCCCCAAATTCCGCTTGGGATTGAACGGACATTTGAAGCGTCGAGACATGCAACACAAGGTTACCTGCCCCCGTTCATGACATATAAGATGCAATGTTCCTAACATGCATCTAGCATTATGCAATATTCGCAGCGGATAATCTTTTTCTTTAGCAATACTATGCACCAAACTAAATATATCCCAAATACTTGAAACATAATTCATACATAAAGGCATACTAAAAAGCCGTGATCACCACACTAGTCTAAAATGGTTGTGATCAAAAGAATACTTGAGATACAACTCCAAAAGTACAAGTATTAACCTAAGTTAAATACTATACCATCATCAACATCGCACCGTGGCCTAGTCGACCGTATTCAGTTGGTCAGATTCCAATTCTCCTTTGGGTCCTGTAACAAGATCTACCATTCGGGGGGAATGGTAGTTGGGACTACCACAGTGAGATTTGATTACAAATCTCAGTAAGTTAACATAAAACTTATACACAGGTTAAAAATGCATGCATGGCAGTAAAAGCATAAATGCATAATTATAGTCATACATAAACATAGTATAACTTGACATATAGCATGACTTAACCAGAACTTAAGCGTGAACTGAACTTGACTTAACATGGCATGAACTTAAGCTTAAAACATAACATGAACAATCAACATAACATGAACGTGAAACATAACATGGACATGAACATAACATAACATGAACGTGAGCTTGAACGTATCATAAACGTGAACATAACATGATGTGAACATGAACTTGGAACATAACATGAACATGAACATAACATGTACGTGAGCATAACATAACATGAACTTGATCTGAAACTTGACTTAACATAAACTTGGAATCTTATTTAATTGTCTTGATTAATAACGTGCATTAATACGTACTCCACAGTTGTTGTGGCCCCACGTATTCAAGTAACATAAAACATAATACGTACTCCACAGTTGTTGTGGCCCCACGTATTCTACATGTCACAATTGCTGTGTCTCATGTAGTGTATGCTCCACAGTTGTTGTGGCCCCATACTTCATGCTCCACAGTTGTTGTGGCCCCATGAATTCACATAACATAAAATATAATACGTACTCCACAGTTGTTGTGGCCCCACGTATTCTACATGTCACAATTGCTGTGTCTCATGTAGTGTATGCTCCACAGTTGTTGTGGCCCCATACTTCATGTAACATAAAATATAATACGTACTCCACAGTTGTTGTGGCCCCACGCATTATAAGTAACATAAATATAATACGTACTCCACAGTTGTTGTGGCCCCACGCATTATAAGTAACATAACATAAATATAATACGTACTCCACAGTTGTTGTGGCCCCACGCATTATAAGTAACATAAATATAATACGTACTCCACAGTTGTTGTGGCCCCACGCATTATAAGTAACATAACATAAGATATAATACGTACTCCACAGTTGTTGTGGCCCCACGCATTATAAATAACATAACATAGATATAATACGTACTCCACAGTTGTTGTGGCCCCACGCATTATAAGTAACATAACATAAATATAATACGTACTCCACAGTTGTTGTGGCCCCACGCATTATAAGTAACATAAATATAATACGTACTCCACAGTTGTTGTGGCCCCACGCATTATAAGTAACATAACATAAGATATAATACGTACTCCACAGTTGTTGTGGCCCCACGCATTATAAATAACATAACATAGATATAATACGTACTCCACAGTTGTTGTGGCCCCACGCATTATAAGTAACATAACATAAATATAATACGTACTCCACAGTTGTTGTGGCCCCACGCATTATAAGTAACATAAATATAATACGTACTCCACAGTTGTTGTGGCCCCACGCATTATAAGTAACATAACATAAGATATAATACGTACTCCACAGTTGTTGTGGCCCCACGCATTATAAATAACATAACATAAATATAATACGTACTCCACAGTTGTTGTGGCCCCACGCATTATAAGTAACATAACATAAATATAATACGTACTCCACAGTTGTTGTGGCCCCACGCATTATAAGTAACATAAATATAATACGTACTCCACAGTTGTTGTGGCCCCACGCATTATAAGTAACATAACATAAGATATAATACGTACTCCACAGTTGTTGTGGCCCCACGCATTATAAATAACATAACATAAATATAATACGTACTCCACAGTTGTTGTGGCCCCACGCATTATAAGTAACATAACATAAATATAATACGTACTCCACAGTTGTTGTGGCCCCACGCATTATAAGTAACATAAATATAATACGTACTCCACAGTTGTTGTGGCCCCACGCATTATAAGTAACATAACATAAAATATAATACGTACTCCACAGTTGTTGTGGCCCCACGCATTATAAATAACATAAAATATAATACGTACTCCACAGTTGTTGTGGCCCCACGCATTATAAATAACATAACATAAATATAATACGTACTCCACAGTTGTTGTGGCCCCACGCATTATAAGTAACATAAATATAATACGTACTCCACAGTTGTTGTGGCCCCACGCATTATAAGTAACATAAAATATAATACGTACTCCACAGTTGTTGTGGCCCCACGCATTATAAATAACATAAAATATAATACGTACTCCACAGTTGTTGTGGCCCCACGCATTATAAATAACATAAATATAATACGTACTCCACAGTTGTTGTGGCCCCACGCATTATTATAACATAACATGTCTTATCTTTCTTAATGCATGTGATATTATTTAATATCATATACTTTTCTAACATGGCGTATACTTGTAAATGGCATAATATGATTTAATCATAAACATTTCATGGCATACATGTATCATATGGCATACTTAACATGGCATACTTATAACATACATCATTGTATGACAGAAAAGATTATGTAACAGATAATTATTCATGAGAGATTAAATCATACGTAACAGATAAACATGTAATGACATAGCATGACATGGCATATACGATAACATACATACATAAATTGTAGTTCTCTTACCCATCACACATACACAATAAACTGATAGTAAGTTAGAGGCTAACTTACCTCGATCGTCGCGTTCTATGAGAATAGAGCGCGAGACACGAGGAACTGCACAACAGCTGGAAGAGGAACACTCAAGTCCTTAAGATTTTCACTTCTGAACTCAATTGCCATATTGTAAGCACTTGCAACACCACGGCCAACTTGAGGTTTCACTATACTCGGAAGAGATAAATTGACTTCAGAAAGCCTTTGCACTAAAACAAGTTCATTAAAATTATCAATAACAACCAAACAAACAACTCATTTCTCAATCCATATACTCTTAGCCATAGTCAACCACAAGATGACACCAGTCACCCCGGACTATAATCCATATCATCACTGCTTCGGGACACTGTCATACAGTTTCCCAACACTACACCATACGCTCCACACTTCTCTGCTACGCCATCCAACCCTTCGTGACACGCCATCCGGTGTATCACGACTTAGTACAGAGTACACTCACGTGAACTCTCTTCCATTCACACTACAAAACCCATCACTGCGATACACGTCTCACGGTGCATCGCTACGCGACACGGAGTACGCGCTACGCGTACTTCCTTCGCTACAACACTCATCAACACGATGCACATCACACGATGCATCGCCATACCACACGGAGTACACTACATGCGTACTCCCTTCCTTCTACGACCCACATCACTACAGCGCACGTCGCGCGGCGCGTCGCTGCATTACACAGAATACGCTACACACGTATTCTCTTCACACAACTCGCCGTATCATATCTACGGCATCCATCTCACGCCTATACTTCACAGCACAGTCCACAAAACTACAAAATCAAGCCTAACACTTCACAACCATACTTCGTTTCACAACTACGCAGTGAACTCCACAAACACTAACTACACAGTCTACAGCCAACCAAATCAACTATGTTAAACATAAATAACTAAAGATAGAGGGTTAAGACGAGAGAGATGTGATTGCTGTCGGGAAAGAATCCAAAACTGATAATTTTAGCGGGCTGTTACACTCCTGCTCTCCTGTCCCTCACTCTCTGTAAACGTCCAGCTACCGAGAACTCCAGTTTATACGTCCATTCAAGTTAAACCAGCTCCTCCCTTTGTTTCTCTCTCCACCAAAAGTCAAACTAGACGCCCCAATCTCTCTCTCTAAGTCAGTAGCTCTTTGGTTTCTCTCAACCAGGGACCCTCCTTTTCGTTCAAGTCTCAAATGCTTGAAAAGTCCCTACTGTCCCAGATGAAGAAGAATACAAGCCTAAATGAAACATAACTCTCTCACTTTCAGTCTGTTAAAAAAATAGAGGAAAACTTTCAGTGCTCCATTCGGCTTCCTCCTCCTTCTACAAACTTATACTCTACCTTTGAACCATGCTGAAATAACTAAACATCAGGCCAACATAGTCTCCGCTAGTTCTCTGTTTTCTTTCTCTAAAAATAGAGCATCTCAATCCGGTTTTTCTCTATTCCAAAAGCTCCCTGGTCAGTAAGTTCCAGTCACGCAAGAAGCATCGAGAGCCAGCGAGAGAGTGAGTTCCTCCTTCCTGGAAAGCAGCGGGCTCCTGATCAAATGTAAGTCCCTCTCAGCTTTACGTAAAAGACCCGAATAAAAGCCCACTCTCACCAGTTTTCTCCCATTCCCTAAAAGCTTTTTTTGTTTTGTTCTTTTTTCTTAAAACCAGCCTCCCCCTTTCAGCTCTCCGCTTGTGTGTTTTTATTCTCTCCCTTCCCGTCAAAACGTCTCTCGTCCCTGTAAGTCCTTGCTGAACATCCTTCTTTTTCTCGATTTCTGTAAAACTCCACTTTTCTTTTCTTTTTCGTAAAACCACCTTTTATGTTGACAACGTGCCTCTCTCCATAATTTTTGTTCCCACCAAAAGGAGACCCATGTTCTTCTTTGGAAAAAAAACTACTCTTACGACTTTCAGGCCCCCCTTCTATGACTTTCACGTAATCCTCCTTTTTTAACGTGTCTCCGTGATTCCTTCTTGCTGAAAATTCTTTTACGTTCAAAGTCATCTACATTTTGTGTCTTTTTCAGCTGCCCAAGTCCACCGCCTCCTTCCTTATATTTGTCTTATCTTCTGCATGTTTCTTTGTATTTCCTCTCAATTAGCATGTGCTTTTGGTCAAATGTTTCAACCGGATCCCATGTGAATTTTATTTAAGCTGAAAATAAGGAGATAAAAATAACACTCAAAACCAAATTAAAAGAAAAAATAGATTATAAAAAATATGTTATATATGTGAGGAAATATTGTCCAATTAAATCAAAGTTATAAAATTAAGCATAAACATGATATTAATCAATTAAAAATCACAACTCGTATTTATGCTTATTAACCATTTTTCCATCTAAAACCAATAATAATGTCACGAAAAAATTAAAATACATTGGTTTTAAATATATAAATATGCAATATTTCAGCTCAATCAATAGCTACAAACGGAAACCCCATTTCGGCAACCACTTTCCTCCAAAGGGCACTAGCAAAATCACCACTACTTAGGACGTGATTCAGATCTTCACAATGGCGGTTCTTACAATAGTTGCAACAAGAGACGACTCGAATACCAAGCTTACGGACTTGATCCATCCACACTAAGGAAATTAAAATAAGTTTTCTACATACAAATAGAAATTTGGCCAGGCAACCCATCTATTCCATATCCAAGCTGCATCATCGATTTTTGGGAATTTGACACGAATAATTTCCCAAGCCGACCTAATAGAAAACTCACTGTGTTTATCAGGGATCCAAATCAACAAATCCTCTTTATTCTTCACCCCACCAACCGAAGCCATAACCTCACCGGCCAGTTGAGGACCGGTAAGATCATTAAGTTTATCCACGTCCCAACAATTCCGAACCACCAAATCTTGCATGCAAAGATGAGACTCCAAGATGTGATTCACCCTTGTATATAAGGGTCCATCTTCCATAAATTTATCATACCACAGGGAGACCTTTCCTTCACTTTTCATTGAGAATTTTGAAGAAGCAAATAAATACCTTTAAGGACATTCATCCAAAACTGAGAACCAAACCACCCCTCTTGCATTAGAGAGACATGATTATTTTTCACATATTTAGCGCAGAAAAAATTAGCCCAAAGAGAATCCTGCATCAAAAGTTGCCAACCGAACTTTAAAAACATAGCCTGTTGAACCTCATCAAGGTCCCTTACACCCACACCCCCCCTCTTTATACAGGACACACAACTTATTCCAAGCCCTCCAATGCCTTTTCTTTTTCCAGTCCTCAGCACCCCAAAAGAAATTGGAAAAAATGCTGGAAAGATTCCTCTTCACTGTCTTAGGCATGTGTACCACAGAAAGCAAATGAATAGGCATGCTAGTGAGAACGTGCCTAAAAAGGATCAACCGACTACCTTGCGACAACAACCTATTTTTCCAACCTGCCACCTTTTTCGCAACTTTCTCAATAAGAGGACCAAAATGAGCAACTTTGAGCTTGCCATCCACTATAGGAGCTCCCAGATAAATGATAGGAAAGCGACCTTGTGAGAACCCAGTTACAGCCAGGATGTCTCTAGTACGGCTAGGCAATAACCACCTAGACCAGAACATTGTAGACTTATTATAATTAATCTTTTGGCCCGACCAAGCCTCAAATGTATGCAAATCTCCATCAAAGCCCTAACCGTGCGCTTAGACGCATTAGAAAAAACCACAATATTATCAGCATACAAGAGATGAGACAACGTAGGGGCACCTGAAGGCAGAGAAAAGTATTTAATTCTCCCCTCCCTCACCCTCTTGGAAATAAGCCGAGAAAGAACTTCCTGGACCAGGATAAAGAGGTAGGGGGATAGGGGGTCACCTTGACGAAGACCCCTCTCAGATTTAAAGAAACCTTTATACGTACCATTCCTCATGATGGAAAACTAGGGGGTGGAAACACAATTCCAGACAAGTTCACATAAGTGTTCAGGAATCCCAAAAGAGTGAAGGACAAGCATTAGAAACCGCCAATCTACTCGGTCGTAAGCCTTGCTCATATCAATTTTCATGAACAAGTTACCACCCCTTGCCTTCGTATGCGCATTTTAAGCACTTATTGAGTTAGCGAAATATTCTGGAAGATACTATGCCCCGTAACGAAAGCACCCTGTTCAGGAGAAATAATCTTGCCAAGGACTAGAGATAAACAATAACCAATAGTTTAGCAAAAACTTTGTAGATTACATTACATAGGCTAATCGGCCGAAACTTATCAAAGCTAAGAGGATTTGGCACCTTCGGAATCATTACAATAAAAGAGGAAGAGTAAAAGTGGGGTAAGCTTGTACCTTGAAAAAATTCCAGGTACAATGATGTCATGCTTGATGAAATACCAACAAGTAGTGTAAAACGTAGATCCTAACCCATCCGGTCTAGGACTAGTTTTCGAATCAATAGAAGCAAACACCTCTCAGACCTCAATTTCCGACGGCTCATACAAGTATGCATCCCAATCATTATCAACAAAGCACAGTTGAATGAGGGAAGACAAGTTAGGAGTATCACCATATCCAGACTGACCCAAAAAATCCTCAAAATATTTCACTACTCCCTTATGGACATGTTCCGGGGAAGAAAGAGTTACTTATTTAGAAATGCGCATGGATTGGACGTTCGAATTCCTACGTCTTTGAGCAATAACAGCATGAAAATTTTTAGAATTACGGTCTCCCTCTTGAAACCATTTTTTCTTAGCCTGTTGGGAGAGCCTCACATTTTCCCGTTGCATCCAAGAGTCCAACTCTATCTTGGACCTCAACAAATCATTATCTATTGGGTAGAAAAGCCATTTTGGAGACTTTCCTCAAGAACTTCAATCCGCTCTCCAAGTTCAGGAATGTAGTTACCCACCCTGCCAAAGGTATTTTTATTCCTAGCACGAAATATGACTTTCATCTTTTTCAACTTACCAGCTAGTTTAATCAGATTGTTATCACTCGGAGTCTCCACGCACCAGCCTTCTGAGCCACCCTGAGAAAATCTTTATGCAATAACCACATATTCTGGAAACGAAAGGGAGTCAGACCATACCTGTGAAAGGAAGGAGTCAATTGGAGAAAAAGGGGCAAGTGATCTAAAATGCTACCATTTAGATGTCTAGCCTCTGCGCCATCACACTTGACCGTGAAAACACGATCAAGCTTAGCCCAACTACGGGCAAGGCTCTGTTGGCCATTACACCATGAAAATTGTTTACCAGAGAGATTCCAATCTAACAGCCCACAGTTGTCAATACAATTATTAAAATCATAGCCAACCAGGATCTCGGGTTGCCACCTCTTCTTTCAGAGTCAACCCGAATAATGTTAAAGTCTGCCATAATAGCCCAAGGAATACCTGTACAATTTATACTACTAAAGTGGGCCCATAACTCATGACGCTCGATTAAAGAACATTTTGCATAAATGAAAGAAACCATCACCGCCTCCCTATTAGAAGAGAACAAACCTATGAAGGATTGACTAGACATAGCAACCAAATCCATATCTATCTCCTCTGACCAACAAAGCCAAATTTTGCCTCCCTCTTCTACATTGGAAGCGGACTTGTGAAACCCAATCCGATGCACCCACTTTTGAATTTTATCCACTGCTTGAAACGGCTCAGAAATAGCTAAGATCAATATTTTCATCTTATGGATCAACCCACTTAACCTCCTTTTGGAAGTGCCCAAACCCCGGACATTCCACACTAAAATATTGTCAAGCATTAAAAAGTTTGAGGGGGAGAGCCTTAGCTCTCTTAGATCTCCTTAGAGCAATAGTACTTTCTTCATTGGAAACTCCCTTCCCTATCCGCGAGTCACCAGGGTCCGAGGTGTAATCCTTATTATTAGCACACACCTAAACTATTTCCTCCTCCGATAAAGCATCAAACTTGTTGGTACAAGTCAAAGCTTCCACCCTACCCGATTTTTCCACTTCTTCCTCATGCGTAATATCCTGAACAATCACCTCCTCTACAACATTGTCATGCACCTGAGCCGGATCTGTGACAACTGGTAGGATGAGACCAGCGTCCGGGATAGGACTTTTCCCCACAGACGATCCTGGCAAAACTTCTAAATTAACGGAAGTTACACAACCCCCACCCCTGTACACGCTCACCTCATCTATAACACAATTAGGAACACGACATGGTTTTAGGTCTACATGCGAGACAGAAGTAGCTTCAATGGTTGGAATAATCCCAGATGGGACTCCTGGCTTAGAAACGGGAATAATAGGAAGTATAGAGCCCCCCTCCCTTGCACAAGTTCTCTCCCTATCCACACCTTCCATCTGGGCCGTGTGAGTCACTAAAATGGCATCATCACTTCTTTCTGTTGTACTGATCCCCTCCTTGCTAGAATCAGTGTTAACCTGCGGTACAACTTCTTTATTCCCTTCCTCTTCCATGTTCTCAACAAGCGAAGGTTTCTGACCCACTTCCTTCCACGTCCGATGTTCCTCTTTTTTTCCACCCACTTTCCCCTGTTTTAACACGCCATTGGTACATAAAAGGCCCTGGCCATTCTAACAAACAACTTCTGTATGCCCTTGACGGAAACACTTGTTGCAATAAAATCCTGGCTTCTCATATCTAACCGGTTGCCATATCTAGTTCTTCCCTACCATCATAGGGAAACCTACAATCGGTTCATCCTGAAGATCTACTTCAATGCACATCCTGGCCCGTGTGGCCCGTGTTCTGTAAATGGTAGCATTATCAGTGCCCAAGAATCTTCCGAACCTGGTAGCAAAACTTTGGAGACAATCCAATCGATACATATGGAGAGGAAGGCTTGGTAAGAAGATCCATTGGGGAGCAATGGATGGTTCTTTTTTCACATCAAATCCCATGGACCAACTAAAGAGTCTGAACTGCACTATTGCCACTACCTGACCTTCACGAGCCCAAGCATGAAGATAATCCTTTTCGTTTGCTAAGTGCAGGAGGACGTGAAAGTCATCCATAAAACTAATTATACGCACCTCACTAAAGCCCCAAGATTTAATAATATGGCTTCTCAGAACATCAATGGAAGGTCTAGTATTCAGAAACTTTAAAACCAAAACAAACTTCAACTCCTCGGCAGCCCTCTCCATCTCAATGTCCAAAAACACAAAGCCAAGATCATCGTTAATCACCTCAGGACACCGAATAGGAATTCTTAATTTTGGAGGAGGGATCGACCGCTGCAAAACCTTCACAAAGGTCCTACGCTCACTCACCTCAGTGGATATTCAGGCAGAATGCTCCAGCCCCACCAGAGGGGGCCTTGCCATCTTGTTCTGCTCCAGCTCGCCGGTACCAGAGGCCACCGGAGGGCCGTTCATCACTGCCCACGAAGGACTGGGCCGGACAGTAGTAAAAACCCTAGTAGAGCATGCACGAGGAAGTAAAAGGAAAGAACGTTATGGATACCGTTACGTACGTAGAAATGATATTTTTCCAGAACCGGCTTGGAGGAATTGGGAGCCTCAAACTTCCCAAGGCATAGCCAATTTATTTGAAGTATACTTTCTACCATTTATCTCATTTTGCTATTTTTACTTGTTCATAAATTTCCCTTTCTTGTGTTCTTCATCCACTCTTCAATCGAGGATCTTAACAAGTCGTATCTAGGGCCACTGACTCTTTAATGGATGGGGTAATCTTCAACAACCAGGAAGCAAATTTGATGCCGTTGCTGGAAAAAATTATGGGTAAACTATAGCACATAAAAAAAAAAAATTTCGATCGAATGCAAGTAAATTACAAGGTTTTCAAGCAACAAGTCAAGGAGACGGATAATTGGTGTCTGATTACGCCCAAAGAATAACGTGGTAGTTGTAGCACAACTTTAGGGTGTCGATTCCACAGGGAGACAAATTAAAAGAATAGCAGAAGGAATGAAGAAACTAAATAAAATATTAAATGATTAATAAAGAACAAAGATCAATTTTAAATGTGCAAATTAAAATGAAGCAAAGTGATTAACGGAAAAAGTACTCAAATTTGACGAACAGTAGAGTGTCGGAAATCCCTCGCACAAATCTGATATTTTAATTATTCTTAATTCATTGGATAACTCAATTAGGAACTCAATTCCCAAAATTTCAAATCGGAAGGTATAAATTTATAAACCAAAATTAAATCAAATGTAACCCTTTTGAAAAATCATTCACCACTTTTAAAATACGTAAATTACTATCCCTATTGAGAAAATTCAATAACGACAATATACTCAGGGAGCGATATTGCAGCAAAGAACTAAATCAATATAGATAAATAATTGATCCAAACATAATCAAAGAACTAATCCATTCAATAGAAAAAGCATGACTGAATCCATAAATAGAATAAATTCTATGATTATTCAGAGAAGAAATCATCAACAATGAATTAAGAATGATAAAACAAAAGAGTTTTAATAATTGAAAATCAAATACATAAATCAAGAATAAATTAAAAATACCATCTAATGTGCAAGATCATCCATAGCCCTACTTGAGAATTTAGTTACCCATAAAAAAAATGGACGACAAAAATCTCCAGAGAAAATTGAAGTGAACGGCGGCCATGGAAGTGATTTTCTCCTCTCTTCAAATCTGTCTCTTGTGCCTCTTCCCCCCTTCCTATTTCGTGCTAATTATATGCTTATATAGGGTAGGAAAGAAACCATAATGTCCTATTAATTTCCACATAAAAAATTCGCCTAAATTTTAAGACTCAATCTGACAGCCCTTTAAGGTAGCTTTCTAATGCATCAAGAACCACATCAATCCAATGTTTGAGTAAAAGGTTATGGTCAAAATACTAAACTATATCCAAACTATCTCCTAGCAAATTTCAGATTTGGACTTCTTGCAGTTTCCTTTTGTGATTTTTTTCTTTCCTTTTTTTTTTCTTGTTCCAAATTGCTCTCAAACCCCATGAAAATCCTCCTTTGAATTTGACTAGGCTTAGACTTGCTCTTTTATAAACTTTGAAATTAAACATAAAAACTGCTTAGGAGTATCCCAATGTAAATAGAAACTCAATTTAAGAATACACATTAATTCCTATAATTTCTATTTACATTTTAACATTTTAATCCAATAATAGTGTATTTAGAGTGCACTTTCGCACACTCATCAGTGTCCGTGTGCTTGTGCAATTGCTTGTGTCCAAATGCGATATCAACTTTTTTTCTCAATTAGCAATGCCCTGAAATTAGATATGTAAATTATCAGTGTGAAAGAGTAGGAATTCACTGGAAAGATCTTTATTTAAAAGCAAAACAAATAAAAGAAATAACACACATAAAATTAAAAACCTAAATTAAAGATAAAAATAAAAATGAGAAAATTGGAATATAAAAAATGTATTGTGCATTTGAGACAATATTGCCTAATTAAATCACAGGTTATAAAATTAAGTATAAACCATGATATTAACCAATTTAAATCACAATTTAGATTTATGCTTCTTAACCGTTTTTCCATCTAAAACCAATAAAAATGTAAATGAAATAATTAAAATATATTGGTTCTAGATATAAAATATGCAATAATTCAGCTCAATCACACCCCCCAACTAGCATTTTGCTAGTCTCTTAGCAAAATAGTGAAATAGAATTGAACAAAATATTGTAATCAGACAATCTTTCGCTCATAAGCACACCGACCAGCCACTTAAATTCTCAATCACAGAGATGTTACCTCTCATAAATTCAAATCAATATAGTAGCTTCAATGGACTACGCAGTGTCTCTTCCATATTGGATTGAAGCAAAACTCTTGGAGACACATACCCTTCACCATATCTTTCAAAAACAAATTTGTGTGTGTGTACCACTGAACGTCCTAAAGATTTTTCACTTGAAGATTGATCATTATTAGTCCTCACTACTTCAAAGCTAAAGGGTCTAGCAGTTTCGCACCAACTCTGTTTAAAAATCGTTCCACATTTATTTCGACTCCCAAAGTTTGGGCAACTGTTTCTAGCAATAATACTCAAGACAATGAGTTGTCCTTACTATTGCGAATTTTATTTTTTGAAGGTAAGCATTCGCACAATGGGGAATCGAACTCAAGATCGTGCGCCTAACCCACACATTCCTAAGTTCGCCCTTACCATTGATGCAGCCTATGGTAGCCGTTTTATATATATATATATATAGGCACAACTCAGTAGTCCTATAGTGTACTTCTCTCTATTTTGGTCAAGTGGTAGTGAATAGGAACAAATGTGAGGTGTGAAGTAAAAGAGTGGTTATCTCCTAATTGTTTTGCCTTTCATCCACACAAAATTAATTTTGGAGTCGTTATCGTTATGCTTCCAAACTTAGATATCAGAGAAGTTCTATCACTATTCATGATTCATCAGTGTCAAAGCTATGTGCTTATGAAGGAAAATTTGTCTATCATGCATTAACAAAGTTCAATAACCATCACTATCAACTATGAATTAGCACTTTACCCATTCAGCCTAAACACATAACAACACATGATTTCAAATTCCAATTCAGTCCCCCCAACTAAATAATGCAGTGTCCTCAATGCTAACAAGAAAAGAAAGAAAAAGAAAACAATGTAAATGCAAGCAACAATGCAGAAATTTAAACAAGGAAAATAAAATAAAATAGCAAAATGAAAAAAATAAAAATAAAATAAAAAAATAAAAAAAGAAACAATAGAAGAGATGGCATTCAGGGGTCACAAGGCTTTTGGACAAAATGAGTTTCAACACCTGGGTCATAAGTGGAAATAAAAGGTTTAAAGCGTTGACCATTAACAATGAATGATGTGTTAGTCTTAGGATTCTGAATTTCTATAGCCCCATGAGAATGAATTTTTGTTATGACATATGGACCAATCCATCGAGATTTCAGTTTACCAGGAAAAATATGCAAACGGGAGTTATAACGAAGAACTTCCTGGCCAAGTGTGAAATGCTTGGGATGGATGTGTTTGTCATGCAGAATCTTCATGCGCTCCTTCGCCAGTTGAGCATTGTCATAAGCATTCTGGCGAGCTTCATCCAATTCATTAATCTGCAATTTTCTCAACCCTGAGGCTTCATCAAGTGACAAGTTAACATGTTTTATGGCCCACAAAGCTCAATGCTGAATGCCAATAGGTAAATGAAAAGCTTTACCATAAACTAATAAAAAATGAGACATTCCTAGATTAGTTTTAAAAGCAATCCTATAGGCCCACAAAGCATCAAGAAGCTTAACCGACCAATCTTTCCTATTAGGATTTACAGTTTTCTCCAGAATGATTTTTATTTCTCTATTTGCCAATTCAGCTTGTCATTTGTTTGGGGGTGATAGGGGGTGGAAACCCGATGTGTGATATCATATTTTTTTACAAGTGTAGAAAATGATTTGTTGCAAAAATGAGAAGCCCCATCACTAATGATAAACTTGGGCATGCCAAATTGAGCAAACAAAGATTGTAAAAATTTTCGTACAACATGATGGTCATTGGTTTTACAAACGATGGCCTTAACCCACTTTGAAACATAGTCCACAGCCAATAAAATATATGTGTTTCCAAAGGAAACCGGAAAAGGCCCCATGAAGTCTATTCCCCAATAATCAAAGATTTCTAAAGTAAGAATAGGGGAAATGGGCATCATGTTTCTTTTGCTAATGGCTCCCAACTTTTGACAAGACTCACATGCTTTACAAAAATTGTAAGCGTCCTTAAACATGTAAGGCCAATAAAAACAGCTTTGCAAAATTTTTGTCATTGTTTTCTTTGCTGAAAAATGACCACCACATGCACCCATATGACAAAATCTCAATATTGAAGAAAACTCATCATCAGGAATGCATTTTCGAATCAATTGGTCCGAACAATATTTGAAAAGATAAGGGTCATCAAAGTAGAAATGTTTTACCTCAGATAGAAACCGACGCTTATCTTGGGTTGACCATTCAGAAGGCATTCACTTAGTCACCAGATAGTTGACTACGTCAGCAAACCAGGGAGCTTTATAGATCACAAAGAGCTGTTCATCCGGGAAACTATCATCAAGAGGGAGGCTAATATTTGAAGAGGAGGATGATGGTAATCTAGAGAGGCGGTCAGCTACCACATTTTCAACTCATTTCTTGTCCTTAATGTTGATGTTGAACTCTTGAAGTAGTAAAATCCAGTGGATTAAGCATGGTTTGGCATCTTTCTTAGCCAACAAATACCTCAAAGCAAAATGGTCAATGAAAACAGTAACGGGAGAGCCAAGAATGTAAGCTTGAAATTTATCAAGTGCAAAAACCACTGCAAGCAATTCTTTTTTAGTAGTGGTGTAATTTTTCTGGGCATCATTCAAGATACTACTGGCATAATAAATCATAGAAGGTCTATTATCCACACGCTGACCCAACACAGCACCCAACGCATAATCACTTGCATCAGTCATAATTTCAAAGGGAATGTCCCACTGCGGGGGTTGCATAATATGGGCGGTGGTAAGCGATTCTTTAAGGGTATCAAAAGCTTTTTGGCACTCATTAGTCCAAACAAATTCAATGTCATTTTGTAAAAGAGTGCACAAAGGTTTTGCAATAGAACTGAACCCTTGAATAAACCGCCTATAAAAGCCAGCATAGCCAAGAAAAGAATGAATATCTTTAACTATCCTAGGGATAGGAAGTTTAGAGATCAATTCAATTTTTGCCTTGTCAACCTTTATACCTTCTGAGGAAACAATATGTCCCAAGACAATGCCCTGAGTAACCATAAATTGGCATTTATCCCAATTAAGTAAAAGATTTTTTTTCCTCACACCTTTGAAGAACACGTACCAAATTATGCAAACAATTTTCAAAAGATTTCCCAAAAACAGAGAAGTCATCCATGAATATTTCACAAATATCTTCAATCACATCAGAAAAAATACTCATCATGCATCTCTGAAAAGTAGCTGGGGCATTACATAAACCAAAAGGCATTCTGGTAAAAGCAAATGTGCCAAAAGGACAGGTGAAAGTGGTTTTCTCTTGATCCTCAGGCGCCACAGCGATTTGATAATAACCAGAGTATCCATCCAAGAAAAAATAATATGCATTACCAGCCACTCTTTCTAAAATTTGATCCAAAAATGGTAAAGGAAAATGATCCTTTCTACTGGTTGAATTAAGTTTTCTATAATCAATGCACATTCTCCAGCCAATAACCATTCTAGTTGGAATCAACTCATATTTATTATTTTTAACAACAGTCAAACCAGATTTTTTTGGTACCACTTGAGTTGGGCTTACCCACTTACTGTCTGAGATGTGATAGATGATACCCACTCCAAGCAATTTGAGTACTTCCTTTTTTACAACTTCTTTCATGGTGGGGTTGAGCCTACGATGAGCATCTCTAACTAGTCAGGCATCATCCTCCAAGTGGATTTTATGAGTACAGATGGTAGCATCGATTCCTTTGATGTTAGCTTTGGTCCATCCAATTGCACCTCGATACTTCCTTAACACTTCAATCAGAAGGCCTTCCTCTTTCTGATTTAATTTTGAAGAGATCACCACAGGGAATGTGCCTTCTTCAGGGCCAAGGAATGCATATTTTAAATCCTCAGGAAGTGGTTTCAGTTCCAACTGGGGAACTTCTTCCTCTGAAGATTTAAATATGTCTACTGGAGGTAGAACCTCAAATTGGGGTTGACATCTTGCACTTGTGACTCGTACCACTAGTGGTGAAACAAAATCTGCAACACAATCTAACATCTCAAGAAAATTTTCATTAGATGGTTAGTTTCCTCATTAAGCAAAAATTCAGAGGTTTGAAAAATATACTCATCATCTGAAAAGGGAAGGGTTGAGCAATTGATTTCTGTTGGTGTCAAACCCTCCACAGCGTTCAAGTCACTTACGTCGTCAAAGTGGTCCGGCATTTTGCATTCATTGAAAACATTTAACTCAAGTGCCATGTTCCCAAAAGAAAGCTTTAGGATGCCATTTCTACAATTGATCAAAGCATTTGACGTAGCTAGAAATAACCTTCCAAGGATGATAGGAGCTTGAGAACTGTTGGCACTTGACTGATGCATATCCAAAATCACAAAGTCAACTGGATAGTAAAACCTATCGACTTGCACAAGCACATCTTCCACAACTCCTCTTGGATTTTTAATTGATCTATTGGCTAATTGGAGCATCATTGTGGTCACCTTCAATTCTCCCAAACCAAGTTGCTCATAGAGTGAGTATGGCAACAAATTCACACTACTGCCCAAATCCAACAAAGCTCTAGAAATTCAGGATTCACCAATCATGATGAAAATTGTAGGGGAGCCTGGATCTCTATACTTTGGAGGAGTTTCACGCTGAATTATTGCACTCACTTGTTCCATTAGAAAGGCCTTTTTTTTTTTACATTCAATTGCCTCTTTACTGTGCATAGTTCCTTCAAGAACTTAGCATAAGAGGGAATTTGTTGAATGGCCTCCAACAACAAAATGTTGATATTTTCTTGCTTGAACACCTCCAAAATTTCTTTTTGTTGTCTACTCTTGGTAGTCGACAATAATCTCTGAGGGTATGGTACCGCAGGCACATATTCCTTCTTCAAATCCTCAATTTCCTGACCCATAGACTCATTCTCTTTTTGTTGGTTTCCACTTGAGTCAACTTGTGCCTTGGGTGGTTCTGTTGCATTTTCTAAGACCTTGGTACACTGTTCAAAATCACAATCATCTTCAACTGATGACCTTGGTTTGGTTTGTTCAAGAATATCTGGTCGCTCAACCTGCTTACCACTCCTAAGTGTGATCACCGGTTTCACTGGTTTAAGGTCTTTATTCTCAACTGAATGCACTTGTGATTGCTTGTACACTTGTGGGTTGGGCTGAGCTTGAGCCGGTTATTTACCCTTATTCAAGGTGTTCAGAGTAGTCATTATTTTGCTAAGGGTGCCTCTGATTTCATTGATAGCTTGAGAATTTTGAGCATTGGTTGAATTTTGGCCTGCTATAAATTGCTAAAATGTGGCAGCCATTTGAGTAACTGTATCATCCAGTGACTTCTTAGGAGGCTGGAAAGGCTGTTGATACTAAGTCATGGGAAACTGCTGAAAGTTACTCTAAGGGAGTGCAACTGTTTGACTTGATTGTCCTTGGTCATTTATCAATGAAAAATTAGGGTGGTTCCGTCATGCTGGAGTGTAGGTGTTTGACATTGGTGGGTTTTGAGGTCGACTCACCCAATTCACACCTTGAGGTTGTTCTACGTCACCATTATGATACATTGGTAAAGCAGGGCACTCCAAAGTTTTATGACTAGTATCAGCACAAAGAGCACAGACTTCCTGAACCTTATTCACTACTTTCTCTTTTGACAATTCCATGACTTCCAACCTTCTACTAATGGTAGCTAACCGTGCCTGAACATCAATATCATCTTTTAATTCATGCCTCCCTCCACCACCTATTGCTCTCAATGGTTGAGTTGCACTTGGTTTTCTATCGACCCTTGTATTCCACTGTTGAGCATTCTTGGCCAAATAATTAAGGAAACCAAGAGCATCTTCAGGCTCCTTATTGAGAAATTCCCCAGTGCACATGGCATGAACAAATTACTTCGACTCAAGGGTCAAAGCAGTGTAGAAGAAATTCACTAATCGCCATGACTCGAACCCATGAAGAGGACACATGTTGACCAACTCTTTGAATCTTTCCCAGCTTGAATGGAAGGTCTCATCCACTCTCTGCATTAATTGATTGATTTGTTCCTGCAAAGATTGAGTTCTCTGTAAGGGAAAATACTTGTGTAAGAACTCTTTTTCCATGTCGGACCAACTAGCAATGGAGTTGGGCCTAAGAGAATTAAACCACGCCTTAGCTTTATCTTTTAATGAAAAAGGAAAAAGACGCAATCTAATCATCTCATCAGTGACGACCCTATGCATGAATGTAGTGCAAACAAGTTCAAAATCACTTAAATGCTGATATGGATTTTCAGATTCCATCCCATGAAATTGGGGTATCACAGACATCATGCCATATTTGATATTAAAATTCTGTGCATGCTCAGGCAAGATGATGCAAGATGGTTGTGTAGTTCGTGTGGGCTGTACATAATCCTTTAGTGTCCTAGGAGCTTGTTCAGCCATGTTATCAAAGAAAGGATTTTCTAAATCAATCTCAGAATTAGAGTCAAAACTAGAATCCAACTCAATACTTGGCACACTACTACTAGAACTATGATTCACACGATACAACCTTCTTGTGTCGTCACTAGCCCACAACATCAAACATAAGTGCCACTAAAATGTAATGGTTTTAACAACTAGAGAAGAAAATAAATTGTGATAACAAGTAAAAATTGTTTTAAGAATTATTTCCAAGTATAAGAGTTGTCAAGTAGTAATGGGGAAGTCCCCAAGTCATTTCCTCAAGGAACGATTAGTTTAAAATGCAAATTCACTCACTATCGAAATTAAAAGAAAACTATTACCTAAAGTTATCTACGATGGTATTCATAATGAAAATTGATTCTTTTTAGACATTACTAAAAATCTTGTTTCCTCTTATATGAGATGGTGAATGAGTGCTGAATGATGTGCAAGAAAAACAAAGAAAGTAGGGTGTCAAACATGAGTGGGGAATAAGGGAATGTTTAGCTCACATATTAGAATCTTTTGCTCCAATGCACCTTGACGCTACTTCAATCACTCCCATTCATTTAGTGAAATCATGAATGTGCATTGAATAAATTATGATTATCCTCGCTAAAGAAGCTAAACCACATTCATCAACATCATCCAATCCAAAATTTCCAAGAAATAAATGGAAGATTGCGAAACTTACGTTCTAAGTGGCATTCTATCAAACACTATGTGTGCAATTTTGAAACCCAATATTTTCCATTCCCAAGAGTTCAATCTAGCCCAAGAAAAAAAAAAACAGTTTACGCTACTTAGAATCATTCAACTCCAATGAATATAGTCCAAAACACAAATCCAAACAACCCAAAAACAATCCAACGTAAACCAACCAATCCAACAAAGTATGAAAATAAACCCAACACAAGTCTCCACTAGAAATACTAATGGAAATGAAAATAAACTGACATGAAAACAAATTAAATGTAAGTGCAATGTAAATAAAAGCTTGAATCCAATTACAAAATAAAGGAAATGTAAAAACTGGAAATAATGTAGGAAAAATGGGTCTTGGGAGTAGGTTGAACTCTCTAGCAAAAACCAAGTGTTTTTCTCCCCCACCCTTGCGTTTTCTCTCATCTTTGATGTAACAGCCTGCTATAAATTCAATGGTGGAATTTCTATAGACTTTAGAAACCTCGTGAAAATCCCATAAGTTTTCACGAATCGATCAATCATACAGGTTTTAGTCTGTCAACATAGTCAGTGTTATCACTCACTATGGTAACAGAATTGCGATTTTAATTGTTTGAGATAGTTAGAAGTGTCAGAATATGTTATAGTCTATACCACTAGACTCAGTTGAATATTTAGGATTTTATGACGCAATAACCCATTTTCATAATTTCAGACGAAACGACTGTTCAAAACTGTGAATTTATTTATAGGGGGGTTGAGTTTTGGAAAACAGTTTTTACTGTATTTTAAAATGAATATTTAGAATTTTTCAGTACTAAATTTATTACATTTTTTTGGAGTGAATAGTAACCTAGATAAGCATACTAAGTGCAGTGTTTTCAAAATCACAGTGTGGAATGTCCAAATTAGGTTAGAGAAGTTTTATTTGGACACTTGGCAAGATCTTAGCCGCATATAGTGAATAGTATTAAATATTTGGCATAAAGAGGAACCATTAGATGGATCTGTGAAGGAAATCAAGGTGTGAGATCATGCCACCTAAGCAAAACCCTTTTCATCTGATCAACCAAATTGAGCCAGATCAAAGAGAGTTTCAACCCTAGTGAAACCCTAAATGGTTGGAATCCAATTGAAACCCCAAAAGCTTAGTTGAAACCGAAACCCTAAATGGTTTCCCCAAACCCTAAGTTGGCCTTCAAACCCTTTTTGATCCAATTTCTAGCATTGTGTTTAATCACTTAATTAAATCACTTCCATATGCTATTAATTTCTCAAATTCTTGTTATGACATCATTATCCAACCTTTTAAACCTTGGAAATTTGATTGGGCCAAGAAAAATTGGATTTGAGCTTGATAGCGTCTCAAACCCTAACCAAACCCCCTTTAAACCCCAAATTGAAACCCATTTGGTTGAGGCCCACCAAGGCCCACGAATTTGGCCACCTTGGCAAGGCTTCTTGGAGAAGTTTCCTCCCCCACATGGCAGACCATCCACTTCCCTTGGCTGCACCCAATAGTGCCTTGATGAGATGGAGAAACCCACCCCATCAACCTCCATACCTCACACCTTCTGCGGGCTGTCCTTTCCCCTCTCTATTCTCCACTTTATGTCACATATCTACCTCCAATCAATGGTCATTTAGGTCCATATCTTCCCCCTACAGAATTATTGAGTCGTGCAAGTCACACTTACTTCCCTTTAATCACTTCTTCACCCCCGTTCTTATAGAGAAACCCAAAAGAGCTCTCTCGGGCAAATTTCTGTGTCTTTTTGCATGGAGATTTTAGACCCTTTATAAGTATTTTAACACAATTACTCCTTCATAAAAGTTATTCCTCTTTGAGTCTAGTTTCCGTAGATATATTATTTGTATCATTCCATGGTCATTTGGTAGGCCAAAAGTATTTTTAACTATGGAAAGGTCATTCTAGGCGTGAAACTGAAGAGTATGTTATGTTTTGGAGTTTTTGACCAAGCTAATGGACATATCTTGGTCCCAAAATTTTATGGAGTGTTTTTAGCATTTGTTTAAGAGTGTTCATTGAGGTTTTGTTGCATGAATAAAGCTTTTGATGATATATTTTCTTAGATCTAGAAACTTGAAAACTGGAAGTGGCAAAACAGTTTTTATTTGGAGAAAGTTTGAATATTTTGAGGTTTGATCTTACTCTAAAAGCTTTGATATTTTTATATGATGATCCTAAGTCTCTTATTTTCATGTTAGGATGTTTTTTGAAGATATTTAGTATTAGTTTCAAAGATATGATTTTTCTATGCAAGAGGATTTCGGTTAGGCATAAGATTTGATGTTTTTGGATTAGATCCATGTTTGATTGATTTTTAGCCATGTGATTTTAAGTTTGATGGTTGGATCCTATTTAAGACACATTACTAAAACATGTGATGCTTTATTTAGAAGATCTCACCTTCTTAAGCCATTGATCAAAGCTAGTTGAGGAAAAAGTTTCTGTTTTTGGACTAAGTGTAAAACCAAAAACTCCAAGTGTTATTTTGTGATTTTGGTGACTTTAGTTTGATGATTTAAAGCATGGTTGATCTTAAGATGATGCTATGAATATGTTAGAAGTAAGATTTGACTTTTTTGGAATTCTTGGAGATGTTTTGATTTAGGGTCAAAGCTTGTGATTCAAGTGTTTGGATCTTTTACAAAACGTTTGGTGTTGATTATTAGCTTTTCTAAATGGATGTTTTAAGTATGGTTTCAAACTTAGGATAGGAAGATCCTTGTTGCAAAATTTTGGTTTAAGCATGAGTTTTGAAGTTGGAAGGAATTGCAACAAAAATAAAGAGAAATGGCCATAGTGTTTTTTCTATAGTTGTGTTTTGTTTTAAATTTTTCTAAGTTGATATTTGAGTTTAGGACAAAATTTACATGAGGAATGTAAATTTTGAAAATTTTTGAAGTTAGGATATGAAATCCTTAAGTTAGGGGTAAAATGGTCATTTTCTCACGTGTAGAGGGTAAAATGGTAATTTTACTCTAAGTTAGCTTGTTTTCATGTTTCTAACTATTAGTAATTAAATTTCTAACTTTTAGAATACCCTCTTACAGTTCCTCGTGTTTCGCGCTTTATTATTGTAGAACGCGACGATCGAGGTAAGTTAGCTTCTAACTTACTATCAGTTTACTGTGTATGTATGATGGGTAAGGGAACTACAATTTATGTTTGTATGTTATCATATATGCCATGCCATGCCACGTCATTTCATGTTTATCTGTTATGCATGATTTATTCTGTCACGAATATTTATCTGTTACACAATCTATTCTATCACGTATTGTTATATGCTATAAGTATGCCATATTTATTCACCATTGCAAGTATGTCATCTTAAGTAAAGGAGTCAGATCAAGTTTATGTTAAGTCAAGTTTCAGATCACGTTCAAGTTAAGTTATTCATGTCAATCACAACCCTAAGTGTTAGGATGGGGTAATATCCTAGTGAAACTCCTTTGTTCATGCTGGAGTGTCTAAATAGGTGTGAAATTCCCTAGGTTGACGAAGTACAGTCAACAAGTTGAGAATGGGGCCTAACTAACTGGTCACCGGAGCGCGCCGGGCACTAATGCCAATAGAGCCATATTTTATTTTACATGTGTTCACAGCAAGTGTGGCACAAACAATTCGTGGGACCACAAAAACTGTGTAGCATACACTACGTGAGACAGCAATTGTGACACGTAGAATACGTGGGGCCACAATGATAAAGGGTTAGAATTGCATAATTAAGTTGTTTAAATGAGTGATTTATTTTATCAAATAAGGATTGTGTTTGAGCTGAAAAATTGCATATTTTAGCTATTTAAAACCAATGTATTTTAACTGCTTCGTGACATTATTATTGGTTTTAGATGGAAAAATGGTTAATAAGCATAAATACGAGTTGTGATTTTTAATTGATTGATATCATGTTTATGCTTAATTTTATAACTATGATTAATGGGACAATATTTCCTCACATATATAGTTTATTTTTGATAATCTATTTTTCTTTTAATTTATTTTTGAGTGTTATTTTTTTCTTATTTTCAGCTTAAATAAAATTTAAATGGGATCCGGTTGAAACTTTTGACTAAAAGCTGAGAAGAATGACAAGAAGGAAGTGTACTTGGCAGCTAAAAAAAAAAAAAGATACTGAAGATGACTTTTTGGTGGTGACTTTCGTATCTTGATTGGTTATAAACACATGCGATGAAGAAAATATTTTGCGGTGGACAAATACATGCAAAGTTAAAAGTCTAAAAAGGGAGGTGCCGTGCGTTACTTGGATTGGCAGGAGTTGTACATTGAATCTATAGTGAGAGGTTCGGTGTTTGATTGAATAGATGAGAGAGGAGAAATCGGGGGGATTATTTTCTTTATTCTCCAGGAGGCGGCTAGCTGGAAAAATGAAGTGTGAATGTAACTAGAGGCAACTAGTTTGAATTTTCGGTAGGTTGAAAAGCTTTGATGAGAGAGTTAGTGTCGGCTGGAGTTGAGGGGAAGTACGTAGAGGAGTTTACGTAGAGGGGGCTGGACGTTCGGAGATGAACTAAAAAAAAAAGAAAAAGAGAGTTTACGTTCAGGGGAGTGATTTATGGAACTGAAGGGGAGAGGGACGTGAGAAAATTGAGAGAGGAATCGGTGCATGAAAAAAGGATTGAGGTTGAAGTGAGGAGGTGACCTGAAGGTTCGGTGAGGATGAAAAGAAAAATATAGAAGAGAAAGGAGACGACTGATACGGGAGAAGTGGTGGAAGAGAGAGGGTGAGTAGAGAGGTAGGAGAAAGAGGAGAGCTGGACGTTCGGACGGTTGGTGGAAGTGAGTTGTATTTGCTCTGTTTTTTTGGAGTTAAAAACAGAGACTTTCAGATTGCAGCAGATGAGATTTTCGGTGAGGGATACTTTGTCTGAAGCAGTTCACACGAGATTAGTCGGACGGGAAGAAGCTCTTAGTCTGGGGTAGAGCAGTAAGGGAGGCTCCTCTGGCTTTTGACGGACAGATGGGTTGAGCTAAAGAAAAAAGAGAAGTCGGACATGCAGCAGAAACAAAGCCACACGAGAGACGTTAGCCATCCATTTATTTGGTGCTGCGAGCAGAGAAAGAAACAAACGAAGTGAGGCTTTGGTTTGACGTGAAGTTGGACGCATCTTGGAGCAAACGGAACGGATATGAAACCGAGAGGGAGTTTTAACTCTTATTTTATCTTATTTTCTTTTCAGTTTTATGTTATTGTGTGGTTTTATTGTATTTTATTTTAATTCTATCATGAAGAATGTTCATTTAATTTTTATAGCGCTTGTGTTAAACATGGTTGGCTAAATTTTCATACTAAGGTTAGAGGTGAAGTTTAATGATTTGAAAATTGCTTTCGGATTGACGTTAAATTTATTTTGCTAGTTTGATCGATTGAAGGATTTTATTATTGGATATTTTGATTATCTATATATTTTTCTTGATTTATTGTGATTTCCGAATACAATGAATGCTTGAGAAATCCCTGTGATAGTCAAATAGATTTGTAAGTTTTTTAATCATCGATCGCTCATGCTCAATCATTAGTAATTATTTTCTTGATCTTAAATGCTAAATCTTCCAATTAAACGGAATCATTATTCTAGTTTAATTGAAGTAATTCGATCGGAAACAATATTTTAAATTATTAAACGGATTCTCGAAACCTTAGTCTTTTTTCCATATCAACACAACTTATCAATTTAGTATTTTATTTTTATTTGTTTGAGAGAATTTTTCACATAAGTCAATCCCTGTGGATTCGATCCTGTAAGGTACTACAACACCTGTATACTTGCAGGTAAAACTGCACTAAATTTTGGTTCATTAATTTGAGTTAAAGTTTAGGCGCAACAGATTGAACACTTAATTATGCATCAAATTCTAATATTGAATGTCAAATTAATTGATATCAATATTTTATACACATAAAGTTCTATATTTGCTTTTGAAAGAAATACATTTCTAATGCACATGCAGGAAATCCAAAGAGAAGCAAATAACTCACACATGCACTTAAACATGTAACCCACAGACAGCAACCTATGGCAGAGAAAGAAAACACATGCAGAAAATAAAGGGAAAGAGTTTGGTAGCACGCTATCTATATATATATATATGTGTGTGTGTGGCTGGTGAGCAAAGGAATAAAGGGAGAGTTGGTGGTGTTTGACTTGAGTAGAGTTGGTGAGGAATTTCGGTGCTGAAATTGAAGACCTTAGAGCCGTGCTTAACTTGGATTGTTTGATCTTCACGAAGTCTTGAAAAGAAAGAGTATCGGCTGGGATTAATTTGTGAAAGAAAGGAGTAATAGAGATGTGCTGGAGTAATTTAATTGGTTGGAGTGAAGAAAGAAGTGAAGTAGGTGCTTGATTGAGAAAAAGAGTGTGTCGGCTGGAACTAAAACTCAACACATGCACATGCAACAGCAGGAAAAGTGGACAGCAACACACAGCAAAACAGCAGCAGCAGCAGCTCACGGCACATGCAGAAATTAAGCACATGCAGAAATTAAACACATGCAGATTCACGGCTACACAGCTCACAAATGCAGAAAACAGGAAAAGCAAAGCACCACACATGCAGAAAATAAATGCAGAAAAATAAATAAAATCCAAGCAGATGCATCACTCGGACAGCAGTGCAGCAAACCGAAAATGCAGAAATCAAAAGCATAAAACTTTGGACAGCTTACACATGCAGACAATGAAGAAACACAAAGCAGAAAATAAAAGGAAAGCAAATCACATGGACAACAACTAATCAACCAACACATGCAGTAGAAACATGCATCAGTCACGGAAAAGAAAAGAAAGAAAACAAGTTGGAACTCAGACCAAACACATGCACATGCAGCAAATGAAGGAGCACATGCAGAAAGCAAAGCAACTCACGGCACCTTCACCTCAATACAGAAAAGTCAATTAGAACATGCAGAAAATGGCAAGCTGGAATTCACGGATGGAAAATAAATCAACAAGCACATGCAGGAAAACAGAAAATTGAAACTCAACACAAAGTCAAAACACATNTAAATCCTTTAAAAATTTAGCATAGGTAGGAATCTGTTGAATAGCATCCAACAATGGTATATTTATCCTAACTTGCTTAAAAATTTCAAGGATTTCAGCGTGATGCTTATCTTTGTGCAAAGGGGTCAACCTTTGAGGAAAAGGTGCAAGTGTAGTGCTTGGGACACTTTTAGATTCCAAAGGATCATGTGCCTCATTTTCAGAAGGAGGTTTAGAAATGTTACCATTCTTTTCTACCTCTTGATCTGGAATGCCGATCACCTTACCACTTCTCAAGGTTGTAATAGCCTTGACTTGCTTGACATTTGGATCTCCTGCCATACTTTGAAATTGCTGGTTTTGGCCTTGGGGATTAGGCTGAGATTGTGCAGGGAACTTCCCTTTCTCTTGAACGCTCATGGTTGTGGTCAACCTTGTGACTGACCCTCGAATGTCAGCAATTGCTTGTGAATTTTGACTGTTGATAGCAGCTTGACTTTGCATGAATTGTTGAAAATTGGTGGACAGCTGCTGAAAATTGGTGGATAATTGCTGGAAATTGTCTTCAAGATTTTTTTTCTGAGCTGGCACCATGTGGTTGGCATATTGAGATGGTCCTGAACCTCCTGGGGTTGTATAGGGTGCAAATTGTGAAGGACCAGCTATGTTGGGTGCAGGTACAGCAGCTTGTTCACCCCTCCAACTGAAATTGGGGTGATTTCTCCATCCGAATTGTAAGTGTTGGAATAAGGACCTGAAAAAGATTTAGCAACCATATTAACAGCATTAGTTGATCCAAAAGAACTTCTTTAAAAGCTGGAATGGTTGGGCAATCATTAGTTGAATGCCTTGGCCCTCACAAATATTACAGCTCAAGGTAATCTGAGGTACAGCTTGTACTTCATTCACTTTCTTCAGTTCTATGGTTTCTAATTTCTTAGAAATCATAGCCAACCTAGCATTCAAATCATCTACTTCCCTCAGATTATATTTCCCACCCCCTGAAATTGTCCTCGAACTTTCCGACCTATCATGAATATCAGATGTATCCCATGATTGTGCATTTTCAGCTAGATAATCAAAATATTCAAAAGCTTCCTCAGGTTCTTTGTTAAAAAACGCTCCATTACACATGGTCTCCACAAATTGTCTCATTTTTGGTTGCAACCCCTCATAAAAAAAACTGATGACCCTCCAATTCTCATATCCATGATGAGGACATGCATTTAAAAGGTCTTTGAATCGTTCCCAACAATGATAAAATGTTTCCACATCCTTTTGGCAAAAATTCATGATTTGTCTTTTCAAGGCATTGGTTCTATGCATGGGAAAAAATTTCTTTAAAAATTCAGTTTGCATTTCTTGCCAAGTCCCAATGGATCTTGGTCTTAAGGAATTCAACCATGTCTTAGCCTTGTCTTTTAAGGAAAATGGAAACAGTTTCAATCTTATGACCTCTTCAGTGCATGTTCTATCCATGAATGTGGAACACACTTCTTCAAACTCTTTGATATGCAAGTAGGGTTCTCAGATTCCATACCATGAAAGTGTGGTAACAATGGAATCATCCCAGGTTTGAAATTAAAAGCATTTGCATTAAGAGGTAAAATGATGCAAGAAGGTGTGCTAGTCCTAACAGGCTGAAGATATTCTCTAAGTGTCCTGTTTGGATTATCCACTTCCCTATCATGATGTTCATTTTCATCAGCCATGTTACTATGAGTGTCAACTGATGATTCAAATGCTGAATTAATAGAAACAGATGATGAGGTCGATGATTCAGTCCTAGCAAGTCTATATGTGCTATCTCTAGCCCAACCAGACATGCAACTTCAGCACAAAACGAGATAAAAGTAAACAATTAAAATGAGAGGTAAAGATATCACCCAGGCTTGAAGAGGTTCACAGCTCCATAAACATCCTCTCAGGAAAAAAAAATACTCTGATAAGCACCAGTTGTCCCCGGCAACGGCGCCAAAAACTTGACTCAGTTTCGAATGTGCTTCCAAGTGTAGAAGTGTCAAGTCGTATCAAGGATAAGTCCAGGATCGTATTCCACAGGGACAATGGGTTATCAAAGCTTATACGGGATTTTGGGTAACAATTGAATCGAGTATGAAAGATGAAAATAAAATCAAAAAGGCAAATTAACAAACACTTGGGTTGGGTTTGAGATTCTTTTTATTTCGGATTCTAGATAATTTCTCGATTAACAATCCAATCAAGGTATTGATATTCGGAAGATAAGAAATTAAGCTCAAGTTTTTGCAATATTTTTTCAAGAAATTCTCTAATTTACTAGCCAAATTTATATTTATAATTAATCGAAAGAAACTTGATAATTTCAAGCTTTTGTTGTGCCTTACGTCAACAACAAAACAAGAGCAAGAGCCGCAATCTATTTTCTATTAAAATTCGACTAGTAACTTAGTGAAATCAACATTAAACAACAAAATATTGCATCAAACTAGAATCTAAAATAAATTAAATCTCATTCCACAACCCAAGCTTTAAAAATTAGTTACACATGATATTTTTAGTAACAAAAATAAACCTAAGTGAAGTCATGATAAAATCTGTAAAATAAATAAATAAAACAAATAAAACCAAGAACTCCACGTCGGCTCAACTAAGAACTTAGGAAAGAAAACTGAGCAACAAAAAAATAATAAAACTGAAAATAAATCTTCTGAAATAATAACTGAAAAAACATTAAAACGTAAAGCAAAAAAAATGAATCCGACTCTTCAAATTAAAAGCTGCCAACGTAGACGAAAAGATAAGAAAAATGAAGATAAAATAACTTCCAGCCGTACTTAAGTTCTAAACTAACAAGTACGAAAAGAAAAGAAAACAAACCGCCCAAAGGAAAAAGAAAAAACTGAAAACAGAAAAAAATAACTCTTGGTTCCGTCTGCTCTCTTCCCCTCTCCCGGTCTGCTATCTCAAGAAAAGAAAAAAACCTCCTCCACTTCTGCTGCCTCCCGTTGGTTTTATAGGGTTTTCAACCTTATAGCCAACTCAATAAAGTAACAAAACAAACAGAAAAAAAAAAAACAAAATCTGGAGCCCGATCAGTTGCATGTAAACCGTGAGTGATGCTGCATGTGTTTGGCAGCACGCTATCTATATATATATATGTGTGTGTGTGTGTGTGTGGCTGGTGAGCAAAGGAATAAAGGGAGAGTTGGTGGTGTTTGACGTGAGTAGAGTTGGTGAGGAATTTCGGTGCTGAAATTGAAGACCTTGGAGCCATGCTTAACTTGGATTGCTTGATCTTCACGAAGTCTTGAAAAGAAAGAGTATCGGCTGGGATTAATTTGTGAAAGAAAGGAGTAATAGAGATGTGCTGGAGTAATTTAATTGGTTGGAGTGAAGAAAGAAGTGAAGTAGGTGCTTGATTGAGAAAAAGAGTGTGTCGGCTGGAACTAAAACTCAACACATGCACATGCAACAGCAGGAAAAGTGGACAGCAACACACAGCAAAACAGCAGCAGCAGCAGCTCACGGCACATGCAGAAATTAAACACATGCAAATTCACAGCTACACAGCTACACAAGCAGAAAGTGGAATCACTCGGACAGCATCATTCACAAAGCAGAAAATGATCACAGCTCACAGCTCACAAATGTACAAAACAAGAAAAGCAAAGTACCACACATGCAGAAAATAAAAGCAGAAAAATAAATAAAAGCCAAGCAGATGCATCACTCGGACAGCAGTGCAGCAAACTGAAAGTGCAGAAATCAAAAGCATAAAACTTTGGACAGCTTACACATGCAGACAATGAAGAAACACAAAGCAGAAAATAAAAGGAAAGCAAATCACATGGACAACAACTCATCAACCAGCACATGCAGTAGAAACATGCATCAGTCACGGAAAAGAAAAGAAAGAAAACAAGCTGGAACTCAGACCAAACACATGCACATGCAGCAAATGAAGGAGCACATGCAGAAAGCAAAGCAACTCACGACACCTTCACCTCAATACAGAAAAGTCAATTAGAACATGCAGAAAATGGCAAGCTAGAATTCACGGATGGAAAATAAATCAACAAGCACATGCAGGAAAACAGAAAATTGAAACTCAGCACAAAGTCAAAACACATGCAGCATCACTCACGGTTCACATGCAACTCGGGCTCCAGATTTTGTTTTTTTTTTCTGTTTGTTTTGTTACTTTATTGAGTTGGCTATAAGGTTGAAAACTCTATAAAACCAATGGGATGCAGCAGAAGTGGAGGACGTTTTTTTCTTTTCTTGAGATAGCAAACCGGGAGAGGGGAAGAGAGCAGACGGAACCAAGAGTTATTTTTTTTCTGTTTTCAGTTTTTCTTTTTCCTTTGGGCGGTTTGTTTTCTTTTCTTTTCGTACTTGTTAGTTTAGAACTTAAGTACGGCTGGAAGTTATTTTATCTTCATTTTTCTTATCTTTTCATCTACGTTGGCAGCTTTTAATTTGAAGAGTCGGATTCATTTTTTTTTTGCTTTACGTTTTAATGTTTTTTCAGTTATTATTTCAGAAGATTTATTTTCAGTTTTATNGGTCATATTTCCAAAACTCAATTTTAAAACTCCACTTCTACAATTTATGAGTGCATTAGAAGTAGCCAAGAAAGGTCTTCCTAAGATAACCGGTGCTTGGAAAGTAGAATGATTAGTCAATTGCATATCGAGTACGACAAAGTCTACTGGATAGTAGAATTTGTCTACTTGAACCAAAACATCTTCCACAACACCTCTAGGAATCTTTATAGACCTATCAGCCAACTGCAATGTGATAGAAGTAGATTTCAACTCACCCAATCCAAGCTGAACATAAACATTATAAGGCAATAAGTTCACACTTGAACCTAAGTCTAATAATGCTTGGCCTATTTTTGAGTTCCCTATCATGCAAGCTATGGTAGGGGATCCTGGATCCTTGTATTTGGGAGGAGTGTTGGTTTGGATAATAGCACTAACCTGCTCAGTAAGAAAAGCTTTCTTTTGCACATTCAATTTTCTTTTTACGGTGCATAAATCCTTTAAAAATTTAGCATAGGTAGGAATCTGTTGAATAGCATCCAACAATGGTATATTTATCCTAACTTGCTTAAAAATTTCAAGGATTTCAGCGTGATGCTTATCTTTGTGCAAAGGGGTCAACCTTTGAGGAAAAGGTGCAAGTGTAGTGCTTGGGACACTTTTAGATTCCAAAGGATCATGTGCCTCATTTTCAGAAGGAGGTTTAGAAATGTTACCATTCTTTTCTACCTCTTGATCTGGAATGCCGATCACCTTACCACTTCTCAAGGTTGTAATAGCCTTGACTTGCTTGACATTTGGATCTCCTGCCATACTTTGAAATTGCTGGTTTTGGCCTTGGGGATTAGGCTGAGATTGTGCAGGGAACTTCCCTTTCTCTTGAACGCTCATGGTTGTGGTCAACCTTGTGACTGACCCTCGAATGTCAGCAATTGCTTGTGAATTTTGACTGTTGATAGCAGCTTGACTTTGCATGAATTGTTGAAAATTGGTGGACAGCTGCTGAAAATTGGTGGATAATTGCTGGAAATTGTCTTCAAGATTTTTTTTCTGAGCTGGCACCATGTGGTTGGCATATTGAGATGGTCCTGAACCTCCTGGGGTTGTATAGGGTGCAAATTGTGAAGGACCAGCTATGTTGGGTGCAGGTACAGCAGCTTGTTCACCCCTCCAACTGAAATTGGGGTGATTTCTCCATCACGAATTGTAAGTGTTGGAATAAGGACCTGAAAAAGATTTAGCAACCATATTAACAGCATTAGATTGATCCAAAAGAACTTCTTTAAAAGCTGGAATGGTTGGGCAATCATTAGTTGAATGTCCTTGGCCCTCACAAATATTACAGCTCAAGGTAATCTGAGGTACAGCTTGTACTTCATTCACTTTCTTCAGTTCTATGGTTTCTAATTTCTTAGAAATCATAGCCAACCTAGCATTCAAATCATCTACTTCCCTCAGATTATATTTCCCACCCCCTGAAATTGTCCTCGAACTTTCCGACCTATCATGAATATCAGATGTATCCCATGATTGTGCATTTTCAGCTAGATAATCAAAATATTCAAAAGCTTCCTCAGGTTCTTTGTTAAAAAACGCTCCATTACACATGGTCTCCACAAATTGTCTCATTTTTGGTTGCAACCCCTCATAAAAAAAACTGATGACCCTCCAATTCTCATATCCATGATGAGGACATGCATTTAAAAGGTCTTTGAATCGTTCCCAACAATGATAAAATGTTTCCACATCCTTTTGGCAAAAATTCATGATTTGTCTTTTCAAGGCATTGGTTCTATGCATGGGAAAAAATTTCTTTAAAAATTCAGTTTGCATTTCTTGCCAAGTCCCAATGGATCTTGGTCTTAAGGAATTCAACCATGTCTTAGCCTTGTCTTTTAAGGAAAATGGAAACAGTTTCAATCTTATGACCTCTTCAGTGCATGTTCTATCCATGAATGTGGAACACACTTCTTCAAACTCTTTGATATGCAAGTAAGGGTTCTCAGATTCCATACCATGAAAGTGTGGTAACAATGGAATCATCCCAGGTTTGAAATTAAAAGCATTTGCATTAAGAGGTAAAATGATGCAAGAAGGTGTGCTAGTCCTAACAGGCTGAAGATATTCTCTAAGTGTCCTGTTTGGATTATCCACTTCCCTATCATGATGTTCATTTTCATCAGCCATTTTACTATGAGTGTCAACTGATGATTCAAATGCTAATTAATAGAAACAGATGATGAGGTCGATGATTCAGTCCTAGCAAGTCTATATGTGCTATCTCTAGCCCAACCAGACATGCAACTTCAGCACAAAACGAGATAAAAGTAAACAATTAAAATGAGAGGTAAAGATATCACCCAGGCTGTGAAGAGGTTCACAGCTCCATAAACATCCTCTCAGGAAAAAAAAATACTCTGATAAGCACCAGTTGTCCCCGGCAACGGCGCCAAAAACTTGACTCAGTTTCGAATGTGCTTCCAAGTGTAGAAGTGTCAAGTCGTATCAAGGATAAGTCCAGGATCGTATTCCACAGGGACAATGGGTTATCAAAGCTTATACGGGATTTTGGGTAACAATTGAATCGAGTATGAAAGATGAAAATAAAATCAAAAAGGCAAATTAACAAACACTTGGGTTGGGTTTGAGATTCTTTTTATTTCGGATTCTAGATAATTTCTCGATTAACAATCCAATCAAGGTATTGATATTCGGAAGATAAGAAATTAAGCTCAAGTTTTTGCAATATTTTTTCAAGAAATTCTCTAATTTACTAGCCAAATTTATATTTATAATTAATCGAAAGAAACTTTGATAATTTCAAGCTTTTGTTGTGCCTTACGTCAACAACAAAACAAGAGCAAGAGCCGCAATCTATTTTCTATTAAAATTCGACTAGTAACTTAGTGAAATCAACATTAAACAACAAAATATTGCATCAAACTAGAATCTAAAATAAATTAAATCTCATTCCACAACCCAAGCTTTAAAAATTAGTTACACATGATATTTTTAGTAACAAAAATAAACCTAAGTGAAGTCATGATAAAATCTGTAAAATAAATAAATAAAACAAATAAAACCAAGAACTCCACGTCGGCTCAACTAAGAACTTAGGAAAGAAAACTGAGCAACAAAAAAAAAATAATAAAACTGAAAATAAATCTTCTGAAGACTCGGTTTCGAATGTGCTTCCAAGTGTATAAGTGTCAAGTCGTATCAAGGATAAGTCCAGGATCGTATTCCACAGGAACAATGGGTTATCAAAGCGTATACGGGATTTTGGGTAACAATTGAATCGAGTATGAGAGATGAAAATAAAATTAAAAGGCAATTCAAAAAAAAATAATAGAAATTGATATAAGAGTTTATGATCAAAAAGGCAAATTAACAAACACTTGGGTTGGGTTTGAGATTCTTTTTATTTCAGATTCTAGATAATTTCTCAATTAACAATCCAGTCAAGGTATTGATATTCGGAAGATAAGAAATTAAGCTCAAGTTTTTGGTGCCGTTGCCAGGGACAACTGGTGCTTATCAGAGTATTTTTTTTTTCCTGAGAGGATGTCTATGGAGCTATGAACCTCTTCAGAGCCTGGGTGATATCTTTACCTCTCATTTTAATTGTTTACTTTTATTTCATTTTGTGCTAAAGTTGCATGTCTGGTTGGGCTAGAGATAGCACATATAGACTTGCTAGGACTGAATCATCGACCTCATCATCTGTTTCTATTAATTCAGCATTTGAATCATCAGTTGACACTCATAGTAACATGGCTGATGAAAATGAACATCATGATAGGGAAGTGGATAATCCAAACAGGACACTTAGAGAATATCTTCAGCCTGTTAGGACTAGCACACCTTCTTGCATCATTTTACCTCTTAATCCAAATGCTTTTAATTTCAAACCTGGGATGATTCCATTGTTACCACACTTTCATGGTATGGAATCTGATAACCCCTACTTGCATATCAAAGAGTTTGAAGAAGTGTGTTCCACATTCATGGATAGAACATGCACTGAAGAGGTCATAAGATTGAAACTGTTTCCATTTTCCTTAAAAGACAAGGCTAAGACATGGTTGAATGCCTTAAGACCAAGATCCATTGGGACTTGGCAAGAAATGCAAACTGAATTTTTAAAGAAATTTTTTCCCATGCATAGAACCAATGCCTTGAAAAGACAAATCATGAATTTTTGCCAAAAGGATGTGGAAACATTTTATCATTGTTGGGAATGATTCAAAGACCTTTTAAATTCATGTCCTCATCATGGATATGAGAATTGGAGGGTCATCAGTTTTTTTTATGAGGGGTTGCAACAAAAAATGAGACAATTTGTGGAAACCATGTGTAATGGAGCGTTTTTTAGCAAAGAACCTGAGGAAGCTTTTGAATATTTTGATTATCTAGCTGAAAATGCACAATCATGGGATACATCTGACATTCATGATAGGTCGGAAAGTTCGAGGACAATTTCAGGGGGTGGGAAATATAATCTGAGGGAAGTAGATGATTTGAATGCTAGGTTGGCTATGATTTCTAAGAAATTAGAAACCATAGAACTGAAGAAAGTGAATGAAGTACAAGCTATACCTCAGATTACCTTGAGTTGTAATATTTGTGAGGGCCAAGGGCATTCAACTAATGATTGCCCAACCATTCCAGCTTTTAAAGAAGTTCTTTTGGATCAACCTAATGCTGTTAATATGGTTGCTAAATCTTTTTCAGGTCCTTATTCCAACACTTACAATTCGTGATGGAGAAATCACCCCAATTTCAGTTGGAGGGGTGAACAAGCTACTGTACCTGCACCCAACATAGCTGGTCCTTCACAATTTGCACCCTATACAACCCCAGGAGGTTCAGGACCATCTCAATATGCCAACCACATGGTGCCAGCTCAGAAAAAAAATCTTGAAGAAAATTTCCAGCAATTATCCACCAATTTTCAGCAGCTGTCCACCAATTTTCAACAATTCATGCAAAGTCAAGCTGCTATCAACAGTCAAAATTCACAAGCAATTGCTGACATTCGAGGGTCAGTCACAAGGTTGACCACAACCATGAGCGTTCAAGAGAAAGGGAAGTTCCCTGTACAATCTCAGCCTAATCCCCAAGGCCAAAACCAGCAATTTCAAAGTATGGCAGGAGATCCAAATGTCAAGCAAGTCAAGGCTATTACAACCTTGAGAAGTGGTAAGGTGATCGGCATTCCGGATCAAGAGGTAGAAAAGAATGGTAATATTTCTAAACCTCCTTCTGAAAATGAGGCACATGATCCTTTGGAATCTAAAAGTGTCCCAAGCACTACACTTGCACCTTTTCCTCAAAGGTTGACCCCTTTGCACAAAGATAAGCATCACGCTGAAATCCTTGAAATTTTTAAGCAAGTTAGGATAAATATACCATTGTTGGATGCTATTCAACAGATTCCTACCTATGCTAAATTTTTAAAGGATTTATGCACCGTAAAGAGAAAATTGAATGTGCAAAAGAAAGCTTTTCTTACTGAGCAGGTTAGTGCTATTATCCAAACCAACACTCCTCCCAAATA
>QGSO01000452.1:786316-863816 GCA_011037825.1 Carya cathayensis
AGCATAGGTAGGAATCTGTTGAATAGCATCCAACAATGGTATATTTATCCTAACACTGGTTTACTGACTTCACAAAGATTGATAATCGAGCATTACTTATAGGCAACGATAGTGCCTGTAAGACTCAGGGAATATGAAACATTCAGTTGAAGCTGCACGATGGTAGTGTTAAGACTCTGACAGAAGTTTGGTATGTTCCAGACTTGCGGAAGAATCTCATCTTACTTGGATCTCTGGATTCAAAGCGATTCAGAATCACTATTGAAAATGGAACTCTCAAAGTAGTAATGGGAGTTCGGGTGATTATGAAGGGTTTGAGGCGAGGAAACTTGTACTTCTTACAAAGAAGTACTGTTGATGGAAGAGCTTCCCAAGCGTGAGAAGCTAGATGAGATTGATGGTGACACCACCAGTCTTTGACATATGCGTATGGGACACGCTGGAGAAAAAGCTTTGCAAACACTAGTGAAGCAAGGCTTACTCAAAGGTTCCAAGATTGGTAAATTATCTTTCTGTGAGCACTGTGTATTGGGGAAGCAGAGGCGGATCAAGTTCGAAACCGTTGTACACAATATACAGGGGATACTTGACTATGTACACTTCGATGTTTGGGGACCTACCAAAAATGCATCTTTAGGAGGTAAGCATTGGTTTGTAACTTTTGTAGATGATTATTCTCGTCGTGTGTGGGTGTATACGATGAAGAATAAAGATGAAGTGTTGAACATCTTTCTTGTTTGGAAGAAAATGATTGAGACTCAGACCGGCAGAAAAATCAAACGGCTCAGATCTGATAATGGAGGTGAGTACACTTCAGATCCCTTCATGGAGTATGCCAGAGAGAGGAAATTGTCAGACACTTCACGGTACAAGGAACACTGCAGCAAAACGGTGTGGCAAAACGGATGAATCATACTTTGCTAGAGAAAGTGCGATGTATGTTACTGGATGCTGGATTCAGTAAAAAATTTTGGGCTGAAGTTGTAACATATGTCTGCCACCTCATCAATCGACTACCTACAGCTGCCAATGACAGGAAGACACCCATTGAAATGTAGAAAGGTATACATGCTAATGATTATGACTCTTCACACATTTTTGGATGTCCAGCTTACTATCATGCTAAAGAAAGTAAGCTTGATTCTAGAGTCAAGAAACCAAAATTCTTAGGCTTTAGTACTGGTATAAAAGAGTATAGACTCTGGTGCATAAAGTCTAAAAAGGTAATCATCAGTAGAGATGTTACATTCAACGAATCTGGGATGCTTAAGTCACATAAGCATAAAGATTCCAATTAATGCAGCCATGATAGCGAAACACCCGGTGATTTGCAGAATGTGAAGTTTACTACTTCAAAGGATTCAGGAGAGCATGGACAAGATAAGGTTGATATTTCAGTCACAGTACCTCCACGTCAATCCGAATCAATAGCAACCAACAGGCTGAGACGAGAGAAACGTGTACCGACACCTTATGCAGACTTCATGACATATGCACTACCAGCTGAAGGGGGTGAGATCCCAACCACTTACAGAGAAGCCATACAGTCCAATGAACAAGTTGAATGGACAAAGGCGATGAATGAAGAGATGCAGTCTCTTCACTAGAACCAGACTTGGGAGCTTGTGTCGCTTCCACAAGAAAAGAAGTCAATTTGCTATAAGTAGGTTTTCAAACAGAAAGATGATCAAACTGCTAAAAATGGAGTACAATACAAAGCTATATTGGTAGCCAAGGGCTACGCTCAGACAGAGGGAATTGACTATAGTGAAGTATTCTCTTCTGTTGTGAAGCATTCATCCATTCGAATATTGCTAGCTTTGGTTGCACAAAATGATCTTGAGTTAGCACAACTTGATGTGAAGACAGCTTTCTTACATTGTAATCTGGAGGAAGAGATCTATCTGTCTCAACCAGAAGGTTTTAAAGAAGCTGGGAAAGAAAAATGGGTCTGCAATCTGAAGAAGTCACCTCTATGGCTTGAAGCAGTCACCTCGACAATGGTATAAGCGTTTCAACCACTTTATGATAGACCTGAGATACACTCGTTGCCATTACGATCACTGTGTGTATTTCAGAAAACTTGCAAATGGATCTTTTATTTATTTGCTTTTATATGTAGATGATATGTTAATTGCATGTAAAAGCAATGGGGAGATAAATCGTTCAAAAACTCAGTTGAGTCATGAGTTTGAAATGAAATATTTGGGAGAAGCACGAAGAATATTGGGGATGGAGATCAGCAGAGATAGAGTGAAAGGTACAGTTCACCTTACTCAGAAGCAGTATCTGAAGAGAATACTGCAACGCTTCAACATGGACTCGAAGACAAAGTCGGTGAGTACTCCAATGGCCCCATATTTCAAGCTCAGTGCATTGAAGTCTCCTAAAGATGATTAAGAGCGGGACTACATGAGGAATTTCCCATATGCAAGTATTGTTGGAAGCCTAATGTATGCCATGGTGTGCACACGACCTGATATCTCCCAGGCCATTAGCTTAGTTAGTCGCTATATGTATAATTCTGGAAAGGCCCATTGGCATGCAGCTAAATGGATTCTACGGTATATTTTAGGGATCGTAGATATTTATTTGAAGTTCGAGAAGAGTGAAGATAGTCTAGTAACTGGATATGTTGACTCAAACTATGCAGGTGATCTTGACAAACGCCGATCGACAACTGGATATGTGTTCACTATGGCTGGAGGACCAATTAGTTGGCGATCAAATTTGCAGTCTACAATTGCACTATCATCCACGGAGGCTGAATACATGGCTGTGACAGAAGCCGTGAAATAAGCCATTTGGTTACAGGGACTGGTAATAGACTTGGGCTTTAAGCAGCAAAAAGTTACCGTTTACTGTGACAGTCAAAGTGCAATTCATTTGGCCAAGAATCAAGTATATCACTCTCGAACAAAATACATAGATGTCTGATTTCACTTAGTACGTGAAATATTAGAAGAAGAAAACATCAAACTTCAAAAGATTGGCACTAAAGATAATCTAGCAGATATGTTGACGAAAGTCGTCACAGGGATCAAGTTCCAACACTGTTTAGATTTGATCAATATTGTACATTGCTGAGCACCCTCGGGTGCATTGGAGCGCATTTAATAGCAGAAGTCTCTCGTGTCAAAGAAGAAGGTGCATTCATTTGAAGAATGAATCAGTTTGTAAGCAGCCTAGTATGGCACACTTGGGTGGAGGGGGTGATTGTTGAAAAAGCCACCTAAGTGTGAATGCAAAAATTAAAAGGCTGCTATGCACATGCACCGTCTAAAATCTCATGCTTTGCATCGTCCTATATGTTGCAAGTTCAACTATAGCTACTGCAGCTCATCATTAGCCATCAATTTCGGCTAATATTTAGTAAGATGATTAGTGGAACTTCTCCTACAAATAGGATAGCTCTGATATGTGAAAGTGTGGGCAAAAATAGAGAGAGTGGACGTGAGAAAACTTTGAGTGTTCATAATCTCATACAAACATATTGAATTTGGCTCTAGTGGACGTAGGCAAATTGTTGAACCACTTAAATATCGTCTTGTGTGATTTTTGGACAGGTTTGAGGCGCAACAGAATCAAGCCGTGAAGGGAGAAGGGAGGCCCACACTTCTTTGAAAAATGACCACGCATGCTTACTGCAGAAGTGTGTGGGGCTTGTCGGGCATTTCATGGAACACTAGAAAGTGGGCATAGGGCGTGGGCTAAAAGCAGAAAGGAAGGATAGTGGGCAGACAGTGCCTGTTGCCTGTTGAGAGCATAGTGTTCTGTCAGCGTTGTTTTTATTTTATTTTGCTATGTCAGTTAGGTTTAAACAAAATAAATTAAAATAGGCTAGTCCCTCTCCTCTTTTGGAGGAGGAGGGTTGTGAGTCCCTCTCCTCTTTTAGAGGGCGGGGGGTTGGATTGAGTTTTTTTCTCACAGACGAGTCAAGATAGACACATCTATTTTACCTATTTTAGAGAGTCTCATTTCAAAATGATCTTGTCATTAGAGAGCTTTGAAGTTTAGACATGTCCGGCGCAATGCAAGTTGTATGCGAGGGGAACATACAACCGATGAGTAGTTGGTTTATAATCGGGGCTTGTTACCCATACTTATTGGTCATAGCTGTAACTTCATTCATTCATTCATTAATTGATGTCTATTTCCCATAAAAAAATAATAAAAAAAGCAATGATNTGGAAAGTGGTAAAAAAAAAAAAAGAAAAAAAGAAAAAGAAAAAGATTCGTTGAGGTCATGAAACATGTGGAATGTAGTGCAAATGTGAGTATCTGTCAAAAGAGGGACTTATCCATTTTATTTAGTTGTTAAACCAAGGGAAAGATGTTAAGAGTTTTGCTTAAACACACACAACACATACCCGGAAGGCCTAGAAAGATTGCATTGAGTCATTGTTGGTTGATTTATACTTCAATTGTTTGAGACTCTAATGAACGATATCCTAATGGCTTAGGAAGAAATCTGAATTAAATGAGAAAAGGGACAAGCCAAGGATAAAAAAAAACAAAAAAAAAAAAAAACAAATAAAACAAAAAACAAACAAATAAAACAAAAACAAAAATTACATTTGTGTACTGGAAAAGGCTGCCTATTACCGGGGTCCTTAAAAAAAGAAGTAGACGCCTTTCAAAGTGTAATAGCGTGAAAGCCACCACTACAATGGTTTTGAATTAGAGTAAGACCATGTGGTTTTCTCAGGTTGATTGTTGTGATTGAAACTGTTAATGTCTCTGGGTAGTCGATCTTGGAATTCTAACCCCATTTCCATGCACTTGAAAGAAAGCAAGCTTTGTTACATTTAATTCCCTTGGTTGATTAACTAAATTGTGTATAAATCTCTCAGTTGATATAAAATTCATATTAATCTATCTCCAGTGTTCTTAAACTCAACAAATCTATTTCATGGCATGCGATTCTAAAATTTTCTCAAGATTGGTAATTTCACCTTTGCATAAATTCATTTGCTTTATTTGCTAGAGTCTAGCAAAAAGCTAGTTGGGGGGGTGTGATAAAGGGTTAGAATTGCATAATTAAGTTGTTTAAATGAATGATTTATTTTATCAAATAAGGATTGAACACTTAATTATGCATCAAATTCTAATATTGAATGTCAAATTAATCGATGTCAATATTTTATACACATAAAGTTCTATATTTGCTTTTGAAAGAAATACATTTCTAATGCACATGCAAGAAATCCAAAGAGAAGCAAATAACTCACACATGCACTTAAAAATGTAACCCACGGACAGCAACCTATGGCAGAGAAAGAAAACACATGCAGAAAATAAAGGGAAAGAGTTTGGTAGCACGCTATCTATATATATATATATATATATGTGTGTGTGTGTGTGTGGCTGGTGAGCAAAGGAATAAAGGGAGAGTTGGTGGTGTTTGACTTGAGTAGAGTTGGTGAGGAATTTCGGTGCTGAAATTGAAGACCTTAGAGCCGTGCTTAACTTGGATTGTTTGATCTTCACGAAGTCTTGAAAAGAAAGAGTATCGGCTGGGATTAATTTGTGAAAGAAAGGAGTAATAGAGATGTGCTGGAGTAATTTAATTGGTTGGAGTGAAGAAAGAAGTGAAGTAGGTGCTTGATTGAGAAAAAGAGTGTGTCGGCTGGAACTAAAACTCAACACATGCACATGCAACAGCAGGAAAAGTGGACAGCAACACACAGCAAAACAGCAGCAGCAGCAGCTCACGGCACATGCAGAAATTAAGCACATGCAGAAATTAAACACATGCAGATTCACGGCTACACAGCTCACAAATGCAGAAAACAGGAAAAGCAAAGCACCACACATGCAGAAAATAAATGCAGAAAAATAAATAAAATCCAAGCAGATGCATCACTCGGACAGCAGTGCAGCAAACCGAAAATGCAGAAATCAAAAGCATAAAACTTTGGACAGCTTACACATGCAGACAATGAAGAAACACAAAGCAGAAAATAAAAGGAAAGCAAATCACATGGACAACAACTAATCAACCAACACATGCAGTAGAAACATGCATCAGTCACGGAAAAGAAAAGAAAGAAAACAAGTTGGAACTCAGACCAAACACATGCACATGCAGCAAATGAAGGAGCACATGCAGAAAGCAAAGCAACTCACGGCACCTTCACCTCAATACAGAAAAGTCAATTAGAACATGCAGAAAATGGCAAGCTGGAATTCACGGATGGAAAATAAATCAACAAGCACATGCAGGAAAACAGAAAATTGAAACTCAACACAAAGTCAAAACACATCAGCATCACTCACGGTTTACATGCAACTGATCGGGCTCCAGATTTTGCTTTTTTTTTTTCTGTTTGTTTTGTTACTTTATTGAGTTGGCTATAAGGTTGAAAACCCTATAAAACCAACGGGAGGCAGCAGAAGTGGAGGAGGTTTTTTTCTTTTCTTGAGATAGCAGACCGGGAGAGGGAAAGAGAGCAGACGGAACCAAGAGTTATTTTTTTCTGTTTTCAGTTTTTTTTCTTTTTCCTTTGGGTAGTTTGTTTTGATTTCTTTTCGTACTTGTTAGTTTAGAACTTAAGTACGGCTGGAAGTTATTTTATCTTCATTTTTCTTATCTTTTCGTCTACGTTGGCAGCTTTTAATTTGAAGAGTCGGATTCATTTTTTTTTGCTTTACGTTTTAATGTTTTTTCAGTTATTATTTTAGAAGATTTATTTTCAGTTTTATTATTTTTTTGTTGCTCAGTTTTCTTTCCTAAGTTCTTAGTTGAGCCGACGTGGAGTTCTTGGTTTTATTTGTTTTATTTATTTATTTTACAGATTTTATCATGATTTCACTTAGGTTTATTTTTGTTACTAAAAATATCATGTGTAACTAATTTTTAAAGCTTGGGTTGTGGAATGAGATTTAATTTATTTTAGATTCTAGTTTGATGCAATATTTTGTTGTTTAATGTTGATTTCACTAAGTTACTAGTCGAATTTTAATAGAAAATAGATTGCGGCTCTTGCTCTTGTTTTGTTGTTGACGTAAGGCACAACAAAAGCTTGAAATTATCAAAGTTTCTTTCGATTAATTATAAATATAAATTTGGCTAGTAAATTAGAGAATTTCTTGAAAAAATATTGCAAAAACTTGAGCTTAATTTCTTATCTTCCGAATATCAATACCTTGACTGGATTGTTAATCGAGAAATTATCTAGAATCCGAAATAAAAAGAATCTCAAACCCAACCCAAGTGTTTGTTAATTTGCCTTTTTGATTTTATTTTCATCTTTCATACTCGATTCAATTGTTACCCAAAATCCCGTATAAGCTTTGATAACCCATTGTCCCTGTGGAATACGATCCTGGACTTATCCTTGATACGACTTGACACTTCTACACTTGGAAGCACATTCGAAACTGAGTCACACAACAACTGTGGAGTACGTATTAACACACTCACAGCTGGTGTAGATACCTGTGTTGTGATGCGGTAATCGGCAGGGACACACGGCTCAAGGGGACCCGTGTAGAACCCATATGGTCACGTTATTAATTAAGTCAATTGAAGAAGTGTCCAAGTTTATGTCAAGAAATTAAGAGTAAGCAATCATGGTTAACCCCATGCGATAAGAATAAGTTTCAGATCAAGTTTATGTTATGTTATATTCATGTTCACGTTAAGTTTCAAGTTCATGTTCATATCATGTTATGTTCACGTTTATGTTATGTTCAAGCTGATGTTCATGTTATATTAAGTTCATGTTCACGTTATGTTTCAAGTTCACGTTCATGTCATGTTATATTCACATACATGTTATGTTCAAGTTCACATTCATATTATGTTATGTTCATGTTTACATTATGTCTCAAGTTCACGTTTATGTCATGTTATGCTAAGCTTTATGTTAAATTCAAGTTCATGTTTATGTTATGTATGTTCACATGCATGCTATGATTCAAGTCCATGTTATGTTTCAAGTTCACGTTCATGTTATGTTGCTAGCCCATGTTATATTATAAGTTCAAATTCATGTCATGTCAAGTCAAGTTCAGTTCACGTTTCAGTTCAGGTTATGTCAGTTATGCCATGCTATATGTCAAGTTATGCTATGCTTACTTATGACTTTAATTATGCATTCATGCTTTTACTGCCATGCATTCATAATTAACCTGTGTGGGAGTTTCCTGTTAACTTATTGAGATTTGTAATCAAATCTCACCGTGGTAGTCCCAACTACCATTCCCCCCGAATGGTAGGCGATATGTCAGGATCAGAGCAAGGAGTGGACTTTGGTAGACTGAAGGAGGTTGACTAGACGCCGCAAACATGACATGGAGCTTACAACTTCCATAGTGGACAGTATTCTGGCCTCGTTAGTCGAGTTACACGAGTTACTCGACGAACTTCCTCAATAGTGTATTTTGGTAATGTAAATATGGAGTCTGGTCTCCCATGTTTTTGAGGTTACAATCTTCTAAGACTCATACTGAAATCGTGGATGTTTATTTTGTTAAGTATACTTGGTTATGATTTAACTATTTGGGATATTATATGTTTGGTGCATAGTATTGCTAAAAGAAAAAAATTATCCGCTGCGAATATTGCATAATGCTAGATGCATGTTAGGAACATTGCATCTTATATGTCATTAACAGGGGCAGGTAACCACGTGTTACATGTCACGACGCTTCAGATGTCCGTTCGATCCCAAGCAGAAATCTGGGGGCATCACATTTGAGGTAACAAAAGAGTTGCATTTCCATACACTCAGACCAAAACACCAAAAATGGCTACACCATAGGTGTGACTTTGTGTAACTGAGGCATTTTCTATTGGCAGTAGCTGTATGTCTAAGAAGGGAAAGAAGCTCTGCTGCAGCAACATCTCTTTGAACTGGTATCCATCTGGTGCAAAGATCCGTGTGAGATGTAGCTTTCCATGAAATGTGCTGGTGCAGGATGCGGCTGGATTGGCTTTCATGGAGTGAAATTGGTTTGGGCGTGCTTTCCATTTCTATGTGTTGCAGGAGCATGAGTTACTTTATGAAGGAAAAGCCAAATGAAGAGTCAAAGGCCAAAAAGTACTCAATACACTTTGTGTGGTCCCATTGAAAAGTTAAGGCAAGCCAAAATCCGTATGGTTCCTTCCACCCATGTGCTTGATTTGAATTCTTTGTTCTTTTCATGGGTCCCACATAATTGATTGTATCTATTTGCAAGTTGCCTTGTTTTGAAAGGATGTGGAAGGTGGATAATTGGTGTCCGTGTGCATGTGCAGTTGCTTGTGTCCAAATGCGATATTAACTTTTTTTTCTCAATTAGCAATGCCCTGAAATTAGATATGTAAATTATCAGTGTGAAAGAGTAGGAATTCACTGGAAAGATCTTTATTTAAAAGAAATAACACACATAAAATTAAAAACCTAAATTAAAGATAAAAATAAAAATGAGAAAATTGGAATATAAAAAATGTATTGTGCATTTGAGAAAATATTGCCTAATTAAATCACAGGTTATAAAATTAAGCATAAACCATGATATTAACCAATTTAAATCACAATTCAGATTTAAGCTTCTTAACCGTTTTTCCATCTAAAACCAATAAAAATGTAAATGAAATAATTAAAATACATTGGTTCTAGATATAAAATATGCAATTATTCCGCTCAATCATGAATCCTTCTTGGTCTAGGAAGGCCAAGCTACTGAAGAGGTAGTAGAAAAGGGAGCTATGGATTCAACCAAAAAAATACAAAACTAAGTACTACAGATGGCAAATAAATTTATAGATGAGGATGAACTTGTAGAGGAAGGAGAAGAGACGGCAGACGAAGTGGAGAATCTAATAGAGTCAATTGATCAAAAACATGTTGGGCACAATCAGTCAACGATACACGCCCATACGGCGAAGGCACCACTGCCACAACACCACGACCTACCCTAGCCAGATCTCACTTGACCGCAACCACCTTATGGATCCTACGTGCCTTCGCTTGTCCTTCAGGCTTCGCACAATTTGATCCACCATTTGCTTCACCTAGATCCACACTTGCTCACTCAGAATATCACCTTTGTGCTCATTAAGATGAACTACTATGGCCCCATCTCCATCTCCGCCTATTGCGACATGACCCAAACCAAACCATTTCAGTCTTCGTTAGCTACCCCACCACCACATCACCACCAGTTGTCTCAACCATTCAATTTTGTCATTTTCTCATATCGGCATTCTATAAGTGTGGCTATGCATGCACTAAATGGCATGGTGTTCGATTTTGAGAAAGAGACAAACCTGAGAGGTAAAAATTTTTGGCCCACTGTTTGTTTGATGTATTGCCACTTAAAGTGATTTTTGAACACTTTGATAGAGGAAGAGATTACCTAGTTGATGTATTTATGAGAGGGAGTGTTTTTGTGACATCTAAGAGATTAGTTGTTGGGGACTCCTTTGTATTTCTGAGGGGAGGAAATGGGAAGTTGTGTGTGGGGGTGAGGCATCTTGCCTGTAAACATAGCAGCATGCCATCATCAATGATTTCAAGCCAAAGCATGCACTTTGGAGTGCTTGCAATTGCATCTCACACTGTTGTAACCCAAACTATGTGTGTAGTATTTTAAAAGCCAAGGACAAGCCAATTCATAATAAGCTTGAATAAATATTTGGAATTTGTAAGTGATCCCAACTTGGAGAATTGAGAACTTGGGGTGAATGGGGGGATTAAACTCTATTCATAAGAACCAATGGGGAAAAAGGAAAGTATGCAGCAACAGACTAGTTAGTCCCAACATTGTCATTTTCCGGTCTTTACCCGTAGAAGAACAACCAAAGCAAATATTGTGAATCATAAAGGAATGCTAGATCATTGGAGGTTCACTTGCTTGGTGTTCCCAACATAGTTATTAAAGGAAGTGAGCCACAGCTTCCTTCAGGCATGCTTGAAGATTGAGAAGTTTGGTTACTTGATTTTGAAGGCTATAGAGCCACAAATGGTTCTTTTCAACATTTATGATGATTGTTGGAAACGTATTTTATCATACACTGCTTTCTCCCAGCTAATTTTTTATCTTGTGTGCACTTCATGTGAACAATACTTTGGTAAAGATGTTGCTAAAGCCCGACAAAAGGTTGCTTACCAAGCCTCCCCCACAAATGGCCTTCTCTCAATGATGGTGCAAGGTAACTGAGTGTGGGAAGGTGGGTAGAGTAGAGAACCTGTCTGAGGAAATGCTTGAGAAAGGGTTAAGATCTGATAAGGACATCTTATCAATCTTACTTGGGTTATTTTGTTTGGACAATTATTGTTAGCTTTGTTAAATGGGATACAACAATGATAATGTTGAGAAAGGGTGTATGGACCCAATGACATTCTCCACACTGATTACAATGTATTGTGACTAGAACACTAATGAGGTGCTAGACGTTAATGAATTCTTTGTATTTTATTGTTCAAGTTTGAGACCAAATGGAGAAGCCAAAGGAGAGGTAGAAGACTTTTTAAATGAGAAGGTAAGTGAAGATGAAGTACACAAGCTTGGGAAGTCTGCTCTGGATAAATTGGAGAAAGCTAGTGAGGAGTCATTCTTTGGTCAAGGTTGGAAGGGTCTTCATAATTTTGTGGAAAAATTACCATCAAAACAAAAATCTATTGTGGATGGGAAGCTAAAACAGGTCGAACAAATATCGACAGATGGGAAGCTAAAATAGGTCCAACAAATTTTCAGTTTTGGGTACTGAAAGGGATGGAAGTGATTCAAATGAAAGGGTTGCTACTGAAGAAGAGCAGAAGTCCCTATAAATTTCAATAAGCTTAAAACTTATATTAGCTTACTTACAAAAGTGTCAGAATATCCCATTAATTTTGAGAAGATGACTGATGTGCCATTTATAGCACAACCTGGTACAACCTTTTATGGGAAAGATGGGTCATTAAAGTTAAATTGTCCTCTCTATCAATATCCACATTTTCAAGCATGGGACATTGGATTCAACATAATTCAAGCATTGTTAGACATGGTAATAATGTTGTCCCACCAGCTTTGGGGCACCTTGGCAGCTTGTCGAGGAATATCATTGGGAAGGAATGGAGCTCGAGTTATGTTCTCCTCAGCTCTACTAGCTGCCTATTTCAGAAGGGATTGGAAACTTGATCATAGAATTGTATCACAGCTCTTAACCTTGAGGACAAGGTTCTTTAAAGGGAGGGGATTTGTTATGAACCTGATTGGTACGGCATTGTTGGAGTTCAATTGAAGCAACATCGTTTTGGGTCCTTATTTACTTGTCGTTTGAGTCTTTCATTTACTTGTCGTTTGAGTCCTTGTAGTAGTCTATTTCTATAGAGTCTATTATTTTACTTTACACGTGTCGTTTGGATATTTGTCTAGTTTGTTATCCATGTGAGGACATAAGGGAAATGGGGGAATTGATTAGGGGATTTGAACATATTGCTTGAAGATGGAACTATCTGGAGGAATTGGGAGCCTCAAACTTTCCAAGGCGAAGCCAATTTATCTGAAGTATATTTTCTACCATTTATCTCATTTTGCTATTTTTACTTGTTCATAAATTTCCCTTTTCTATGTTCTTCATCCACTCTTCAATTGAGGATCTTAACACAGGCTCCTAGAAGTGGTAGTGAATGGTGGCCATTAGTGGCATGTGTGCCTCAAACGCTACAGAGATATTGAACTCAGTTGTGGATCTGATATGGTAGTGCATGAAGTGGTTGAGTACAAAAAAGAAAAAGGCAAATCCAACCTCATACAATCAAGAATAATAATACAAAAAAAAAGGAAATAAGACAAAAAAAAAGATATAATGGAGAAAAGAAGACTAGTTCTAGTAAAGACCAACTCATCAAACAGCTGAAAGGGCCTAGAACTCATTGGTGAGTAGCACATGGCAACGGTTGCACTCCCAGCTCCCGATTGTAGTTCGGTGAAGAACCGTGGTACTCGGTGTGTCGCCCTAGCCCCTCCACTATTCATTACGAGAAAATGCTACCTGCATTACGAGAAAATGCTATCTCAGGATGTAGGCTGAACGGCTAAATCCCTTATTTCCTGAAAATCTTGTGCGCTCATATGTCAGGCACGCGTTTGTATCCAAATCATAGTGAAATATGTAAAAGGTATTTAAAAGGTATAAGTCAAAGACTAATATTAATAATACCAGAAAATTATACAATAAATGATATTCATTTATGAATGAAAATATCTGTAAGTCACTATTCCATCATCTCAAATATAATTACATACCAACATTAGTTTATCGCCCATGTCCAAATATAAAACACCATAAATTGTTATTCACCTAAGTATTATAAACATCTTCAATTTACAAAAATATTAAACTTAAGCTAGACAGGTCCTTCTTCCTCGAGGTAACCATCGTGAGCTACATATGTATTAAAGTCTATAGTTCCAAGGAGAGAAACTATAGTGGGACGACCACGATGAGATTTCAACAAAAACCTCAGTAGGTTATAACCCATAACAGCACTAACAATGAGAGACAATTCTGATGAATATGAATGCACAAATTTCATGTAAATAAGGCTAAAACCACCTATTATAAGTAAGGCGAGGAATTACCCTCTAAATGAAATCTGTATATCTTAAGTATGCCAAGGAATCACCCTCTCAACAATACAACATAATCATGTATCATCATACATATCACCAAGTATGGAGAATCACTCCACCCATCCGACACAGAGAATCTCTCTATCCGACCAACAAGTGACCAAAATAACACGAGAAATCACTCCATCTGTTTGATGCAAAGAATCTTTCTATAATATCCCACTAGGAATTCAATGGTAGAATTTTTATAGGCTTTAAGAAACTTGTGAAAACCACGTAAGTTTTCATGAACCAACCAATTGCATAGGTTTTAGTTTGTCAACATAGTCAATGTTATCACTCACTGTACTGCCAGAAGTGCAATTTTAATTATTTGAGATAGTTAGAAGTGTCAAAATGCATTATAGTTGGTGCCATTAGACTCAGATGAATATTTAGGATTTTATGCAGCAATAAGTCCATTTTTATATTTTCGGACAAAGTGCCTATTTAAAACTTTGTTTTTATTTTTAGGGACACTTCTGGGTTGAATTTCGGTAAACGAACTTTACTGTTACGTTTGTATGAATATTTAAGATTTTACAGTACAAAGTTTATTATTCATTTTTTCGGAGTGAATAGTGTAACAGCCCGCTAAAATAATCAGTTTTGGATTCTTTCCCGACAGCAATCACATCTCTCTCGTCTTTACCCTCATCTGGAATCACGCGTATAGATTATCTTTTCCATAAATCACGTAATTTGTTCTTCACCGACAGCTGTAAAATCATGAACAGTTTTATCCTAAGCGTTGTACCTCGATGGCGTTTTCCCGGATCTTATCCATCGAATTTCAAAGTATTAGATAAGCTTGTTTTTAAAGTAGCACAATTATAATAATTTAATGAGCTCTGAAAATATTATAATTGTGGATAATTACTTAGATTAAATATTTTAGTTGTTTTAAGATATTAAGATGTTTAATTTTACGTTGAAAACTCTTATTTAAATTAATTGGTTTTATCATCTTCGATTAATTAACGGTACTTTATCATTTTATATAATGATGAGGAAATATTATTTTATAAATTTTAGTTTATAAAATAATATTCTACCTTAATTCATCGTGGTGTTTTATTTAAAGTGTTTTATTTAAAATAAAACATTTACGCGTTTTTAATCAGTGTTTTAATTCACCGTTGAATTATTTGAGGATCCCAAAACGTAGGATTGAAGTTTATTACCTAGGCTCCTACCCTTTTTCCTTCATTTTTCCTTTTTTCTTTTTTTTTCTTCTCTTTCCTCTCCTTCTCTCCATGGTCGACTTACACCCTTCCACCATAGCTGATCGGTTCTAGCTTCCTACCGGCGCCACCTCCGGCCGCCGTGCCTCACCTCCACCTCCGGCATGTCCCTCCCTCACCGGCGAACACATCTGCACCGGAGGTGTGCAACGCCGGCCACCAATTCTCTCTCTCTTCCCGTGCTCTTCCTTCTTGTCTCATTACCGTCGCCGCCCCTTTGACCGCCCGTTTCTCCGCCGTCCGGTGGAGGTGTCGTACACCACCCCCGCCATTCTCTTCCCCTTTCACCATAGTTCATACACACCAATTTTCAGAGCCATCGGACCAGCCGTTAGTCGCCGAGAGCCCCCGGAAGTTGCTGCCCCTGCCCTGTTTTCTCCCCTGTTGCCGATTTCTTTCTCCGCCCAGAACCGCCGCTCGCCGGCGGCGTGGACTACACCACCCACCCAGATTTCTTCCCCTCTCACCGGTGAACATCCCCTCCAAGTTTCACCTCCATCCGAGCCACGGTTAGCCGCCACTCTCGCCTCCAAACAAATGGGTTTTTAAGGCTTTTCACCATTTTGGACCACCATACACGGCCAAATCAGCCACCAAGCACCACCATTGGATTCACCACATCAAGGGCTTCCTCCCCATGTCTTTCTTTTTCCCAAACTCTCACTTTTTCTCATATGGGTTTCTCAAAACACCCGTTCGGTTGCACCACCGTGCGCCGCCGTACACGGCCACCCGTGGTGTTTCACCACCACCATCTTGTTCCTCTCATCCTCATGAACCTCTCCAAGAAATTTCATGGCCAACGGAGCTTCGTAGAGCTCACACTCTCCCGCACTCTCCAAGGCCAAAAATGGTTTCAAACGGCCGATCTGCCGCCGTTAGCCACCGTCCGACCACCACCTCGCCACCACAGCTCCACCACATGTTCCTCTACCTTTCCCTAGCTTTCCATGAAGTTCTATGGCTTTTCGCTACCTCGCGTCTCCTCCGCTCACCGTTCGGAGTTACTGTTCACGGCGTGATGCCGCCGTGCTCCGCCACCTTTGACCATCACAAGGCGACCGTGAGTCTTCCAAGACCACGCCTAGCCTTTCTCAAGCCCAAACTACCACTTTATGTGGTGGACAGACACCGTACCGCCACGTATGCTCCTCCGACGCATGTTCGTGACGAGCAGCGAGCGACGCACGGGTTATCCCGTCGATGGTATAACCCTCTATCTTTAGTTATTTATGTTTAACATAGTTGATTTGGTTGGCTGTAGACTGTGTAGTTAGTGTTTGTGGAGTTCGCTGCGTAGTTGTGAAACGAAGTGTGGTTGTGAAGTGTTAGGCTTGATTTTGTAGTTTTGTGGACTGTGCTGTGAAGTATAGGCGTGAGATGGATGCCGTAGATGTGATACGGCGGGTTGTGTGAAGAGAATACGCGTGTAGCGTATTCTGTGTAATGCAGCGACGCGCCGCGCGACGTGCGCTGTAGTGATGTGGGTCGTAGAAGGAAGGGAGTACGCATGTAGTGTACTCCGTGTGGTATGGCGATGCATCGTGTGATGTGCATCGTGTTGATGAGTGTTGTAGCGAAGGAAGTACGCGTAGCGCGTACTCCGTGTCGCGTAGCGATGCACCGTGAGACGTGTATCGCAGTGATGGGTTTTGTAGTGTGAATGGAAGAGAGTTCACGTGAGTGTACTCTGTACTAAGTCGTGATACACCGGATGGCGTGTCACGAAGGGTTGGATGGCGTAGCAGAGAAGTGTGGAGCGTATGGTGTAATGTTGGGAAACTGTATGACAGTGTCCCGAAGCAGTGATGATATGGATTATAGTCCGGGATGACTGGTGTCATCTTGTGGTTGACTATGGCTAAGAGTATATGGATTGAGAAATGAGTTGTTTGTTTGGTTGTTATTGATAATTTTAATGAACTTGTTTTAGTGCAAAGGCTTTCTGAAGTCAATTTATCTCTTCCGAGTATAGTGAAACCTCAAGTTGGCCGTGGTGTTGCAAGTGCTTACAATATGGCAATTGAGTTCAGAAGTGAAAATCTTAAGGACTTGAGTGTTCCTCTTCCAGCTGTTGTGCAGTTCCTCGTGTCTCGCGCTCTATTCTCATAGAACGCGACGATCGAGGTAAGTTAGCCTCTAACTTACTATCAGTTTATTGTGTATGTGTGATGGGTAAGAGAACTACAATTTATGTATGTATGTTATCGTATATGCCATGTCATGCTATGTCATTACATGTTTATCTGCTACGTATGATTTAATCTCTCATGAATAATTATCTGTTACATAATCTTTTCTGTCATACAATGATGTATGTTATAAGTATGCCATGTTAAGTATGCCATGAAATGTTATGATTAAATCATATTGTGCCATTTACAAGTATACGCCATGTTAGAAAAGTATATGATATTAATTAATATCTCATGCATTAAGAAAGATAAGACATGTTATGTTACGTATAATACGTGGGGCCACAACAACTGTGGAGTACGTATTATATTTTATGTTACGTGAATACGTGGGGCCACAACAACTGTGGAGTACGTATTATATTTAATGTTACGTATATACGTGGGGCCACAACAACTGTGGAGTACGTATTATATTTTTATGTTACGTGTATACGTGGGGCCACAACAACTGTGGAGTACGTATTATTTTTTATGTTACGTGTATACGTGGGGCCACAACAACTGTGGAGTACGTATTATATTTTATGTTACGTGTATACGTGGGGCCACAACAACTGTGGAGTACGTATTATATTTTATGTTACGTGTATACGTGGGGCCACAACAACTGTGGAGTACGTATTATATTTTATGTTACGTGTATACGTGGGGCCACAACAACTGTGGAGTACGTATTATATTTTATGTTACGTGTATACGTGGGGCCACAACAACTGTGGAGTACGTATTATATTTTATGTTACGTGTATACGTGGGGCCACAACAACTGTGGAGTACGTATTATATTTTATGTTACGTGTATACGTGGGGCCACAACAACTGTGGAGTACGTATTATATTTTATGTTACGTGTATACGTGGGGCCACAACAACTGTGGAGTACGTATTATATTTTATGTTACGTGTATACGTGGGGCCACAACAACTGTGGAGTACGTATTATATTTTATGTTACGTGTATTCATGGGGCCACAACAACTGTGGAGCATGAAGTATGGGGCCACAACAACTGTGGAGCATACACTACGTGAGACACAGCAATTGTGACACGTAGAATACGTGGGGCCACAACAACTGTGGAGTACGTATTAAGTCAAGTTTCAGATCAAGTGCATGATAAGTCAAGTTTCAGATCAAGTTCATGTTTTGTTATGTACACGTACATGTTATGTTCATGATCAAGTTATGTTCCAAGTTCATGTTCACATCATGTTAAGTTCACGTTTACAGTATGTCTCAAGTTCACGTTTATGTCATGATATGTTCAAGTTTATGTTATTTTCAAGTTCATATTTATGTTATGCATGTTTACGTTCATGCTACATTTCAAGTCCATGTTATGTTTTAAACTCAAGTTCATGTCATGTTAAGTCAAGTTCAGTTCACGTTTAAGTTCTGGTTATGTCATGTTATATGTCAAGTTATGCTATGCTTATGTACGACTTTACTTATGCATTTATGCTTTTACTGCCATGCATGCATCTTTAACCTGTGTGTGAGTTTTATGTTAACTTACTGAGATTTGTAATCAAATCTCACTGTGGTAGTCCCAACTACCATTCCCCCCGAATGGTAGATCTTGTTACAGGACCCAAAGAAGAATTGGAATCTGACCATCTGAATACGGTCATCTAGGCTACGGTGCGATGTTGATGATGGTATAGTATTTAACTTAGGTTAATGCTTGTACTTTTGGAGTTGTATCTCAAGTATTCTTTTGATCACAACCATTTTGGACTAGTGTAGTGATCACGGCTTTTTAGTATGTTTTTATGTATGAAATATGTTTCAAGTATTTGGGATATTTTTAGTTTGGTGCATAGTATTGCTAAAGAAAAAAAAAAATAATCCGCTGCGAATATTGCATAATGCTAGATGCATGTTAGGAACATTGCATCTTATATGTCATGAACGGGGGCAGGTAACCTTGTGTTGCATGTCTCGACGCTTCAAATGTCCGTTCAATCCCAAGCGAAATTTGGGGGCGTCACAAATAGTAATTTCGATAAGTACTGCATCAAGTGCAGTATTTTCAAAATCACAATGTAGAATGTCCAAATTAGGCTAGTGAAGTTTTATTTGAACACTTGGCAATATCTTAGTCACCCATGGTGAATAGTATTAGACACTTGGCACCAAGAGAAACCATTTGATGGATTCTGAAGGAATCAAGGTGTGAGATCATGCCACCTAAGCAAAACCCTATTCCATTCGACCAATCAAATTGTGCCAAAACAAAGAGAATTTCCACCCTAGTAAAACCCTTTATGGTTAGAATCCAACTAAAAGTCCAAAAACATGGTTGAAACTGAAACCCCAGATGGTTTTACAGTTTTATCCAAACCCTAACTGAATTGGTTTGTAGCATTATATTTAATCACTTGATTAAATCACTTCCACATGCTATTCATCCTTAAAATTTATGTTATGACATTATTCTCCAATATTTTTAATCTTGGATATTTGATTGAGCCAAGAGAAATTGGATTTGGGCTTGATAGCAACCCAAACCCTTTTAAAACCCTAAATTAAGGCCCATTCAGTTAAGGCCCACAAATTTGGCCACCTCGGTATTAATTATTGGTTAAGTATTACAGTCCCACATGATAAACCAAATCTGCTCAAGAAGTCCCTAGAGTGTACTTGAAGTGAAGGACTAGAAGCCACCTCACTCTTCTCCTTCTACACGGTGCTAAAAGAGAAATATCTTGGCCTGATTTTTCTATACTAATTTGGTTGGCAAGACCAACACTCAAGGTCACTCTCAACCTTATCATCTTCCCTCACTTGTTCAAGAAGCTCTCCAGCCCATTTCACACTCATCCCATCTCTTTTTCCCACTTTTCTTATAAAGAAGACAAAAGACTCTCTCGGACAGCTTTTCTAAGTTCTTTTGCACGCCCATTTTGAAGCTTTTATAAGTGTTTTATCACAAAGACTTTTCATTAAAGTCGTTCCTTTTTTAGTCTAGTTTATGTGAATGTCTTGTTTTCTCCATTTAAAGGTCATTGGATCCATCAAAAGTTGTTTTAACCACAGAAAGGCCATTATGGATGATAAATTGGAGAGTGTGTTATATTTTGGAGTTTTTGACCAAGCTAATGGATAGATCTTGGTAAATTTTAATGGAATGTTTTTAACATGTGTATATGATTTATTGGTTGAGGATTTGTTACATGATTAAAAATTTTGATAAAATATTTTTTTAGATCAAGAAACTTAGAAATTGGAAGAGGAAAAACAGTTTTTGTTTTAAGAAAGTTTAGATATTTTGTGGTTTAAACTTATTCCAGTGGTTTTGATATTTTTATTTGAGAATCCTAAGCCTCTTATATACATGTTAAGATATTATTTTGAAGATATTTCATGTTAATTTTAAAGATATGAATTTTTATACTAGAGGATATTTGGTTAGGCCAAAGGATTCATGTTCTTGACTAAATCTATGTTTTGGTTCATTTTTAACCATGTGATTTTGAGTTTAAAGCTTGGATCTGTTTTAGGACACATTTTTAAACTATGTGATGCTTTGGTTTGAAGATCACAATTTTTTAAAACCATGGATCAAGTGGTTGATCAAAACTATTTAAGAAACAAAATCTGTTTTTGAACTTAGTAGGAAACCAAAAACTCCAATTGTGGTTTTGGTGATTTTGATAACTTTTATAGATGATTCAAAACATGATTATACTTAAAAAAATGTTATGAGTATTTAGAAGAAAATTTTGATTTAATCATGAGTTTTGAAATTTGGAAGACTTGCAACAAAAATCAAGGGGAATAGCCTATGCATGTTTCGGCCCTTATGAGGTTTTCATAGTTGTGCTTAGTTTTAAATTTTTCTGAGTTGATATCTGAGTTTAGGAAAAAATTTACATGAGTTATGTAAATTTTGATGAATTTTAGAATTAGGATGCAAAATACTTAAGTACATGTAGAGGGTAAAATGATCATTTTACTCTAAGTTAGTATTTTTCATATTTCTAATTGTTAGTGAGTAAGTTTATAACTTTTAAAATTAGTACTTATAGTTCCTCGTGCTCACGCTTGATTTTTTCATAGAAACTCGAAGATCGAGGTAAGTTAGCTTTTAACTTACTATCAATTTACTATATATGTGTGATGGGTAAAGGAATTACAGTTTATGTATTTATGTTATCACATATGTCATGCCATGCCATGTCATTACATGTTCATCTGTTACACATGATTTATTCTGTTATGAAATATTTATCTGTTATACAATATATTTTGTCATGCATTCTTATATGTTGCAAGTATATCATGTTATTGACTCACTTTAAAAAGTGTTTTAAGAGTTACACCCAAGTATAAGAGTTGTCAAGTAGTAATAGGGAAGTCCCTAAGTCATTTCCTCAAGAAATGATTAGTTTAAAATGCAAATTCATTCACTATCGAAAATAAAAGAAAATTATTAACTAAGGTTATCGACAATGATATTCACAATGAAAATTGATTCTTTTTGGACATTATTAAAAATGCCTTGTTTCCTTTTGTATAAGATGGTGAGTTAATGCTAAGAGATATGCAAGAAAAAGTAAAGAGAAAAATGTGTCGAACACGGATAGGGAATGAGAAATAATTAGCTCGCATATAAGAATTTTTGCTCCAATGCAGCTTGACGTTACTTCAATCACTTCCATTCATTTAGTGGATTCGTGAATGTGCGATAAATAAATTATGGTTATCCTCACTTAAGAAGCTAAACCACATTCATTAATATCATCTAATCCAAGGTTCCCAAGAAATAAATGGAAGATTTCGAAACTTACGTTCTAAGGGGCATTTTATCAAGTACTATGTGTGCACTTTCGAAACCCAATATTTTCCCTTCCTAAGTGTTTGATCTAACCCAAAAAAAATATGATTTACACTACTTAGAATAATCAACACCAATGAAAATAATCCAACTCACAAGCCCAAACAACCCCAAGCAACCAATGTAAATCAAGCAAACCAAGCAATGAACGTAATCAAGCAAACTGACATAAATTAATCAACCGAACATATGAATATAAGTCCAACACTACTAACAAGAAAAGAAATGAAAACCACCGAGAATAAGTTCCACTCACACACAACTACCATAGGTAATTCACTGAAAGAAACACAAGCTTAAATGAAAACAACTTAGATATAAATGTAGTGAAAATAAAACTTGAATCCGACAGCAAGGATGGAATTTGTGAAGGAAAAAACTATTGTGATTGAAGGTGAGGGACGGTGGGACTTGGGAGTTGGCTAAGAATAGTCTACAACTCTCTAGCAAGAACCAACCTCCTCTTCCATTCCCTCTGTGTCGTCCCTTTTCTTTTGGGTTTTCTTTCTTTTGTTCTTCCAAGTCCCACTTTCACTATGCACGAAAACGACCCCCCGTGTCCGTACCTTTCAAAAACTAGAAATTTATTTTTCCTCTTACATGAAACGTCCTCTCTTTCTAACTTATCCATGCTGCTTTCCTCCTTGTAGTGGCTGTATCTCCAAGAAGGGAAAGAAATTGCTCTGCTATAGCAGTGAACATCAGGTTGGGTGTGAATTGATTTAATGAGGTAGGGTTGATCTGTAAGGCTTTGGCGTGATTTCCACATGGAGTAGGGGTGTGATGCAAGGTGTGAAATGGAATTTTGTCAAGCATGCTTTGACTTCCATAAGTGTGCTTTGACGCAAGGGTCCACATTCAGCAAGAACTGCTGCTCGAAATTTGCAAGCATGAGTAATTTCCATTTGACGTAGGAGACTTTGTGATTAATTTTTGCATGCCCAAACTCAGATTTCATCAAAACTCAGCTTGCATCCAAAACCCAATACAAAAAGTCCCTCATTTCTGTGTCCCGTGTGAGTCTCCTTGCTTCCAAACCATGCAAAAGAATTCAACATAATGGTCTTGCATTTGACTTGAAAATGCCGAATTGTAATCCGTGAGGTGCAGGGGCAGGTGACTTTTGTGTGAAATGGAAAAGAATTGTGGCTTGGTGATTCCGGAAAATGAGATTGAAAATGTCCCTCATGAATTAATTTAAGCTTTCGTGTGAAGTCTTGGAAATTCCTACATGGCCCACCTGCATATATGCACAACAATTAACTTCCTCAATTTCATGTAATAAATTAGAGATTAAGATCATAAAATTAGGCTATTATCAATTAAGTTAAAATTGATTTATCGAGGCCTAACTCATTCAATTACAGTAAGAAAAGTGTGATTGATTCAAATTTAAGTGAAAAATAATCACAATATTATAGCTCAATCAGTTACATTATACCATTTGTTTCACATATGTCATGTCATGAAATGTTGTCTGCTACATTTATGCCATATTATGAAATGTTGTCTGTTACATGTTATGTCATGCTATAAATATTTATGTCTCAAGTATGTCATGTCTTTCAACTTACGTTCATGTCATTCTGCACTACATTAGGGCTTTTGTCCTTTCATATTCATGTCACATTTCATCTCAAATACAGTTTGTGTATTTCAAAAATAATCATGTCAAGTTATTCATGTTAATCACGACCCTAAGTGCTAGAATGGGGTAATATCTTAGTGAAACTCATTTGTTTATGTTGGAGTGTCTAAATTAGTATAAAATTCTTTGGATTGACAAAGTACGGTCAACAAGTTGCGAATGGGGTCTAAGTATCTGGTCACCTGAGCACACTAGGCACTAACATCGATGAAGCCATATTTCATTTCATGTGTGTCCACAACAATTATGGCACAAACAATTTGTGTGGTCCACAACAATTGTGGCACATGAAGTATGTGTTCCATGGCATTTGTGGTACAAGCACTATGTGCGACCACAACAATTGTGACATGTAGATTACGTGTGTTCCATAGCAATTGTGGCACACGTGTTAACGCACTCATAGCTAATGTAGATACCTGTATTGTGATGCGGTAATTGACAGGGATACATGGCTCTAGAGGACCTATGTAGCACCCATATGGTCACATTTATTAAGTTAATGAACAAGATTCCAAGTTCATGTTATGTTGAAGTTCACATTCATGTTATGTTATGTTATGTTCACATTCATGTCAAGTCAAGTCTCAAATCAAGTTCATGTCATGTCAAGTCAAGTCTCAGATTAAGTTCATGTCATGTTAAGTCAAGTTCAGTTCAAGATATGTCAGTTATGCTATGTTATATGTCAAGTTATGCTATGTAATAGTCCGCTAGAAATTCAATGGTAGAATTTCTATAGACTTGAGGAACCTCGTGGAAACTCCATAAGTTTTCACGAATCGGCTAATCGCAAAGGTTTTAGTTTGTCAACATAATCAGTGCTATCATCACTCACTACGGTGACAGAATTGCGATTTTAATTGTTTGAGATAGTTAGAAGTGTCAGAATACGTTATGGTCTACGCCACTAGACTCAGTTGAATATTTAGGATTTTATGACTCAATAATCCATTTTCATAATTTCGGACGAAATGGCTATTCGAAACTGTGAATTTATTTATAGGGTACTTCAGGGTTGAGTTTTGGTAAACGATTTTTACTGTAGGTTAATATGAATATTTAGAATTTTTCAGTACTAAGTTTATTAAGCCTTTTTTTGGAGTGAATAGTAAACTCGATAAGCGTACTAAGTGTAGTGTTTTTAAAATCACAGTGTGGAATGTCCAAATTAGGTTAGAGAAGTTCTATTTGGACACTTGGAAAGATCTTAGCCACACATAGTGAATAGTATTAGACACTTGACATAAAGAGGAACCATTAGATGGATTTGTGAATAAAATCAAGGTGTGAGATCATGCCACCTAAGCAAAACCTTTTTCATCTAATCAACCAAATTGAGCCAGATCAAAGAGGGTTTCAACCCTAGTAAAACCCTAAATGGTTGGAATCCAATTGAAACCCCAAAAACGTGGTTGAAACCAAAACTCTAAACAGTTTCCCCCAACCCTAAAGTTGGCCTTCAAACCCTTTTTGATCCAATTTCTAGCATTGTGTTTAATCACTTGATTAAATCGCTTTCACATGCTATTAATTTCTCAAATCATTGTTATGACATCATTATCTAATCTTTTAAACCTTGGAAATTTGTTTGGGCCAAGAAAATTTGGATTTGGGCTTGATAGCATCTCAACCCCTAACCAAACCTCCTTTAAACCCCAAATTGAAGCCCACTTGGTTGAGGCCCACCAAGGCCCACGAATTTGGCCACCTTGGCAAGGCTTCTTAGACAAGTTTCCTCCCCCACATGACAGACCATTCACTGCCCTTGGCTGCACCCAATAGTGCATTGATGAGATGGAGAAACCCACCCCATCAACCTCCATACCTCACAGCTTCTGCAGGCAGTCCTTTCCCCTCTCTATTCTCCACTTTATGTCACATAATAGCTACCTCCAATCAATGGTCATCCAAGTCCATATCTTCCCCCTCCAGAAGTATAGAGTCGTGCAAGACACAATTCTTTCCCTTTAATCACTTCTTCACCCCGTTCTTAGAGAGAAACCCAAAAGAGCTCTCTCGGGCAGATTTCTGTGTGTTTTTACGTGGATATTTTTGACCCTTTTTAAGTATTTTCACACAATGAATCATTCATAAAATTTGTTCCTCTTTGAGTATAGTTTCTGTAGATATATTATTTGTATCATTCCATGGTGATTTTGTCAGTCAAATGTATTTTTAACCATGGAAAGTTCATTCTAGGCGTGAATCTAGAGAGTATGTTATGTTTTGGAGTTTTTGACCAAGCTAATGGACATATCTTGGTCTGAACATTTTATGGAGTGTTCTAAGAATGTGTTTAAGAGTGTTCATTGAGGTTTTGTTGCATGAGTAAAGCTTTTGATGATAGATTTTCTTAGATCTAGAAACTTGAAAACTGGACGTTGAAAAACAGTTTTTATTTGGAGAAAGTTTGAATATTTCAAAGTTTGATCTTACTCTAAAGGCTTTGATATTTTTATATGATGATCCTAAGTCTCTTATTTTCATTTTAGGATGTTATTTTGAAGATATTTAGTATTAGTTTCAAAGATATGATTTTTTCTATGCAAGAGGATTTCGGTTAGGCCTAAGATTTGATATTTTTGGATTAGATCCAAGTTTTATTGATTTTTAGCCATGTGATTTTAACTTTGATGGTTGGATCCTATTTAAGACACATTATTAAACTATGTGATGCGTTATTTTGAAGATCTCACCTTCTTAAGACATTGATCAAGAGATTTATCAAAACTAGTTGAGGAAAAAGTTTCTATTTTTGGACTAAGTGTAAAACCAAAAACTCCAAGTGTTATTTTGTGATTTTGGTGACTTTAGTTTGATGATTTAAAACATGGTTGATCTTGGGATGATGTTATGAATATGTTAGAAGTACGATTTGATTTTTGATATTCTTGGAAATGTTTTGATTTAGGGTCAAAGCTTGTGATTCAAGTGTTTGGATCTTTTTACAAAAAAAAGTTTGGTGTCGATTATTAACTTTTTCTAAATGGATATTTTAAGTATGGTTTTAAACTTAGGATTGGAAAATGTTTGTTGCAAAATTTTGGTTTAAGCATGAATTTTGAAGTTGGAAGGAATTGCAACAAAAATCAAGAGAAATGGCCTATGGATGTTTCGGCCATAGTGTGTTTTCCATAGTTGCGTTTTGTTTTAAATTTTTCTAAGTTGATATTTAATTTTAGGACAAAATTTTCATAAGGAATGTAAATTTTGAAAATTTTTGGAGTTAGGATGTGAAATCTTTAAGTTAGGGGTAAAATGGTCATTTTCTCACGTGTAGAGGGTAAAATGGTAATTTTACTCTAAGTTAGCTTGTTTTCATGTTTCTAACTATTAGTAATTAAATTTCTAACTTTTAGAATACCCTCTTATAGTTCCTCGTGTTTCGCACTTTATTATTGTAGAACGCGACGATCGAGGTAAGTTAGCTTCTAACTTACTATCAGTTTACTGTGTATGTATGATGGGTAAGGGAACTACAATTTATGTTTGTATGTTATCATATATGCCATGCCATGCCACGTCATTTCATGTTTATCTGTTATGCATGATTTATTCTGTCACGAATATTTATCTGTTACACAATCTATTCTGTCACGTATTGCTATATGTTATAAGTATGCCATGTTAAGTATGCCATATGTTACATGTATGTCATATCATGTATTATTCACCTTTGCAAGTATGTCATGTTAAGTAAAGAAGTCAGATCAAGTTTATGTTAAGTCAAGTTTCAGATCACGTTCAAGTTAAGTTATTCATGTCAATCACGACCCTACGTGCTAGGATGGGGTAATATCCTAGTGGAACTCCTTTGTTCACGCTGGAGTGTCTAAATAGGTGTGAAATTCCCTGGGTTGACGAAGTACAGTCAACAGGTTGCGAATGGGGCCTAATTAGCTGGTACCGGAGCGCGCCAGACACTAACGCCAATGGTGCCATATTTTATTTTACGTGTATTCATGGGGCCACAACAACTGTGGAGCATACACTACGTGAGACACAGCAATTGTGACACGTAGAATACGTGGGGCCACAACAACGTGGAGTACGTATTAACGCACTCACAGCTGGTGTAGATACCTGTGTTGTGATGCGGTAATCGGCAGGGACACACGCTAAGGGGACCCGTGTAGCACCCATATGGTCATGTTATTAATTAAGTCAATTGAACAAGAGTCCAAGTTTATGTCAAGAAGTTAAGAATAAGCAATCATGGTGACTCCATGAGATAAGACTAAGTTTTAGATCAAGTTCATGTTATATTATGTTATATTCACGTACATGTTATGTTCATGTTCACGTTAAGTTTCAAGTTCATGTTCATATCATGTTATGTTATGTTCATGTTCACGTTACGTTTCAAGTTCACGTTCATGTCATGTTATATTCACGTACATGTTATGTTCAAGTTCACGTTCATGTTATGTTATGTTCATGTTTACATTATGTCTCAAGTTCACGTTTATGTCATGTTATGCTCAGGTTTATGTTAAATTCAAGTTCATATTTATGTTATGTATGTTCACATTCATGCTATGATTCAAGTCTATGTTATGTTTCAAGTTCACGTTCATGTTATGTTGCTAGCCCGTGTTATATTATAAGTTCAAGTTCATGTCATGTTAAGTCAAGTTCAGTTCATGTTTCAGTTCAGGTTATGTCAGTTATGCCATGCTATATGTCAAGTTATGTTATGCTTACTTACGATTTTAATTATGCATTCATGCTTTTACTGCCATGCATTCATAATTAACCTGTGTGAAATTAACCTGTGTGGGAGTTTCCAGTTAACTTATTAAGATTTGTAATCAAATCTCACCGTGGTAGTCCTAATTACCATTCCCCTTGAATGGTAGGTGATGTGTCAAGATCAGAGCAGGGAGCGGATATTGGTAGACTAAAGGAGGTTGACTAGATGCCGCAGACACGAAGCGGAGCTTACAGCTTCCATAGTTAGTTTTTTGACAGTATTCTGGCCTCGTTAGTCGAGTTACACGAGTTACTCGATGAACTTCCTCAATAGTGTATTTTGGTAATGTAAATATGGAATTTGGTCTCCCATGTTTTTCAGTTTACAATCTTCTAAGACTCGTATTGAAATCGTGGATGTTTATTTTCTTAAGTATGCTTGGATTACAATTTAACTATTTGGGATATTATACATTTGGTGCATTGTATTACTCAAGAAAAAAAAATTATCCGCTGCGAATATTGCATAATACTAGATGCATGTTAGGAACATTGCATCTTATATGTCATGAACGGGGGCAGGTAACCACATGTTGTATGTCCCAACGCTTCAGATATCCGTTCGATCCCAAGCGGAATCTGGGGGCATCACACTGAGTAGGTGATATCAAGCCTTGTAATGGTCAAATATATTAATCAATCAATTAGCCTTTTGTATGTTGTTGGATCATCAAGTAAAGTTCCTTCTATTCTACTAAGTTTCAAATTCTGCTTCATTGGAAACTTTTGAATTTTACTCCCTAACATTCCATTATCCTCAAGAATCTCTAGTGCATATTTTCTTTGACAGGGTAAAATCCTATTAGCTGATCTAGTTATCTCAATACCTAGAAAGTATTTTAAAGGTCCTAGATCATTTAATTTGAACTTGTTGTTTAGAAACAATTTAAATTTAAGTTCTTCAATAGCATTCATGTCATTGGAAGCTATTAATATGTCATCTACATACACAAGTAGGGCTATGAAAGATGAACCCATGACCTTAGTAAAGAGAGAGTGATTTTCAATAGATTGGATAAAACCATGTGTGATCAAAGTCCTTAAGAATTTGCTAAACCATTGTCTCGAGGCTTGCTTCAAGCCATAAAGAGACTTAAGCAGTTTACGCACTTGTTTACTCTCCTCTTGTTTAGCAAATCCTGGTTGTAAACTCATATAAACTTCTTCATGAAGCTTACCGTGCAAGAATGCATTATTGACATCTATTTGAGTTTGATGCCAATTGAAAATGGAAGCAAGAGCCAAGCAAGAGCCAAAATTGTCCTAACAATTACCATTTTAGCAATTTGGGAAAATGTTTCATAATAATTAAATCCTTCTAGTTGGGTAAAACCGTTGGCCACTAATCTGGCCTTGTACCTCTCAATTGTCCTATCTAACCCAAGTTTGACTTTGTAAATCAATGTGCACCTTATGGGAGATTTACTAGCAAGTAGAGTTGTTAGTTCCCAAGTTTGATTAGCTTCTAGGGCTGCTATCTCAGTTGCCATCGCTTTTCTCCATTGAGGATAACAAACAACCACATTAAAAGATTTTGGGTCAGAAATTGTAGATAGATTGAGAGTAAAAACTTTTGCGAGATGGTGAGAGATGATTATAAGAAAGTGTAGAGGCTAATGAATGAAGATTACATGCTTATGGAGGACCATCAGAAGAGAAAGACTGAAGTGGAGTCTGAGAGGGGAGAAGCTTGTGATGGAAATCAGATAAGTAGCCAGGAATTCTCCTAATTCTAGTAGAAACACGAGTAGGTAAAGTGGGAGGAGCTAAAGTAGGAGAAGAAGGTTCTTCATTATGAGTTGAAGAAGAAGATTATGATTCTTGAGATGAAGAGGGTTCTGCATTATGAGTGGAAGAAGAAGAGTCTGATTCTTGAGATGCTATAGTAGAATCAAAAACATTGGGTGAAATAATGGGAAAGTCATTGGGAGAATATGGTAATGGTATTGGGAGTACATGAGAAAGTGCATCATTTGAAGGGAGTGGTAAAAGATAAGTGAGAAAGGGGAGGATGGACTCATGAAACACTACATCCCTAGAAATAAAAACTGTTTTAGTGGTAAGATGAAAGAGTTTATATCCCTTTGTGGCATATGGATAACCAATAAAAATACATTGTTTAGCACAAGGGGAAAACTCATGTCAATGGCTGAAAGGTGTTGTAGCATAGCATAAACATTTAAAAACTCTTAAATGCGTAAGAGATGGAGTTTTTTGATAAAGGGCAACATAAGGTGAAATGTTACCTATAATTGAAGAGGGGAATTCTATTGAGGAGGTAAGTGGCAATCATTATGCAGTCACCCCAAAAAGAAAAGGGAAGACTAGATTCGAATCTAAGGGATCTTGCAATGTTTAAAAGGATTTGATGTTTTCTATCAACCCTTGCATTTTCTTGTGGTGTTTCAATGCAAGATTTCTGATGTATGCAGCCTTTAGAATTATAGAAATCAGTCATGAGGAAATCTAGGCCATTATCAGCTCGAATACTTTTAATGCTAGAGTGAAATTGAGTGCTTACAAGTCAAGGCTTTGAGCATTGACCTAGTATCAGATATATGTTTCATTAAGTAAGTCCAAGTACATCTAGTGCAGTCATCCACAATAGTAAGGAAATATTTGAAACCAGAATGAGTGGGCATAGAAAAGGATAAGAAGAAATTGAGCTACTAACATTAAAAGGAAGACATTTCTATTTTGCTAGAGGACAAGTAGTCCAATGAAAAGAGTTTGAGTAAGTAATATTAGAGTCTATTTTCTGTAACAAACTGATTCTAGAGGCAAAGATGTGCCGAAGTCTAAAGTTCCATGAATCAAAACAGCAATGGTTTAATAGAATTACTAGAAATAGAGATACTCAGGGCTGCTTGTTTGCAGAAGTATAGGCCACCTTTCTCTTCATCCACTCCAATCATTTTCTTGCTGGTAAGGCCCTGAATCAAGCAGAAATGAGGCATGAAAACAAGAGAACAGTTAGAGTCAATACTTAATTTGCTACTTGAAATCAAGTTGAAATGAAAAGCAAGAACACAAAGCACATTAAATAAAATAAGGTCAGGGGAAAGCTGAACTGTGCCTATATGAGAGGCAGATATGGATATGTTATTTGGGAGTTTAACAAGTGAAGAGTAAGGTACATAAGATGCAAAGAGAGAAGGAGCATTTATCATATATGATTCGAGGCACCTGTATCAATGATCTAGGTGGCAAAACAACAAGATACATGATGAGAGGAAGGGAAGCATGCTATGCCTGAGATATTGTGAAAAAATGCTAGATTGGTAGACTGAGTAGTAGAACCTAGTGGCTTCATAGAATTTGAGTTCAGCATAGAGATGAGTTGTTGGTATTACTCATTGGTGAAGGTCATAGTGGATGCTGCCATAGGTGAAGAAACATTAGGATGAAATAAAGCATCATAAGAAGCAGGATTTGAACTTGAAGCAGTATTGACAGAAGCTGCAGATGGCTTATTTTTTTAATTTAAAACCAGGTGGGAAGCTATATAGTTTGTAGCAATGATCAATAGTGTGGCCTAAAAGACCACAGTTACTACATAGAGGTCTCTCTTTAGCATGAGAAGGGGGTTGCCTATTGACTCTAGTGTAGTCTTGTAGAGATAAAAGAGTCATGGTTTCCACAAGAGGGGTGGAAAGAATCTCACGTTGTCTTTCTTCTTGATGGACTAGTGAAAATACTTGGTTAATGGGTGGGAGGGGTACCATAAGAAGGATTTGAGCTCTAATAGCTTAATTAGACCCATTAAGGCCGACTAGAAATTGCATGACATATTCAGAGTGTTGAGCTAGAACAACTTCTTTGAGGGCACCACAAGAAAGACAGGGAGGGGTCTATAATTACTTAGTTCATCCCATAACCCTTTGAGGATAGTAAAATAGGCAGAAACAGAGAGAGCCCCTTGAGAGAGACTAGAAATTTACCTTTGAAGTTGAAAAATATGTGGGCAACCAGCTTGAGAGAAATGGTCTCTCAAGTCATCCCATACTTCTTGGGCATTGGCAATATATAAAACATTGTTAGCAATTTCTTTGCAAACAGCATTTAGAAGCCAAGAAAATATAATTTTGTTGCATCGGCACCAAAGACCAAAAAGAGGGTTATCATCATTAGGTCGAGTAAGAGTTCCATCAAGGAAGACATGCTTGTTTTTGGCTTCTAAGGCAATAAGCATGAACTAACGCTATGAATGATAGTTGTCCCCTGAAACAGAGAGGGGTTGAGAAACAAGTATGAGTATTCTGCTTGGCAAGTGAGAAAGGGAAGGAAGAAAAAGAAATGAAAAACTCTTTTCTCCAAAGTTCTCTAATACCATGAAAAAGATAGAAGGTTGTTGTAAAGAATATTCTTTACTGAAATCGAATGAATGAATACAAAGGTGGCTGCAGTGGCCATTATATACATTTGTGGTCTCTGCTCTATACTGTTAGAGGACTAAAAGACAGAAGCATGTAAAAGAATATATAGAATCATAACTTTTAACATTTCTCTGCAATTTTTATTTTCTACAAATTGAGCCACACATCCACACTCTTCTTTTAACCTCTACCATATCTTTAGGTGCACACTTAAAGCAAGCAGTTAAAACACTGTACCATTTCCTTCCATTAATAGAGATAGAGTGATAGTGAGAGTTTAGTGAGATAATCGAATCTTAGCCTCAAGATTTCCAGCTTCGTAAGTTTCTCTCTATAACTTCAGTATGTGTTAAATAGTTATGTTAGTGAGTTAATGGAAGACTTTTCTTGAAGAGAATAGTATATGGTGGCTTGAGGTCTTGTTAGCATGTTTTTATTAAGTGACGAATAGTTGAGTATAAGTTCTGTTTGAGCTTTTAGATGGAGTATACTACCTGGTTGTATGATTTTAACTTGAGATTCAAAGTATTGGAGCTTAGACTACCATAATCGCTACTCATTGACATTTATTTACATTCATAATTTTTTAATGATATCTCAACGTTTATAACATGATTATATTTTCGTCCTTCATGAAATATATGTTCATGTCATGAAGTATAAGTTGAGCATAAAAATATTATTGTCATGAAAGCTAAGATGCGGGATTATCCTAGTGAAATTCCTCTGTCATGATCATGTGAGGATCACACCAGTTTAATGGAACATACCACTTTCCAAGAGCAAGTGGAAGGCAAAGAAGAGAGCCTTTACTTAGAAAGATGGAAGGCAAGATAGCAGTGGTCTGCAGAGTGCAATTAGTCCAACAGGGCCAGCAATACTATGTAGAAGGCCTAGCATACACATCTCAATGTAGGGTGTAACAAAGAACTTTCCACCCTGTACTGGGCGAGCAAGTACCCAGGCAAGAATGAGAAGTTGAAGAGGTTTGTAGTTCTAGAAAATGTGACAAATGCACAAAGGTGAGAAATGCTAGATGGAGGGTGATATATGAGCCCGAGCCGAGCAACGGTAAAGGACAAGACCCATACGGACATAAGTGCTTTCTGGAATAACTCAAAAATGCATAGAAGGTAATAGTGTTGTACGCAGAGGCTTGTACTCCACTTAAAAGGTCACATCTAGACTAAGTCTATGGAAGGAAAACTATGACTCTATAGGCCATATCATTTGGCCATATCATTTGAATCCAGAGGTATGGTCTAGCACTACGTGGGAGACCAATTGTGACGCCCCCAAATTCCGTTTGGGATTGGACAGACATTTGAAGCATCGAGGCATGTAACACAAGGTTACCTGCCATTGTTCATGACATATAAGATGCAATGTTCCTAACATGCATCTAACATTATGCAATATTCGCAGCGGATAAATTGTTTTCTTTAGCAATACTATGCACCAAACTGAAAATATCCCAAATGCTTAAAACATGCTTCATACATAAAGACCCATTGAACAACTAAGATCACAACACTAGTCCAAAATGGCTATGATCGAAAAGAGTACTGGAGATGCAACTCCATAGTACAAGTAGTAATTTAAGTTAACTACTATATTAACATTGATGTCGCACCGTCGCTCAGTCGACTGCGTCTAGTTGGTCAGCTTCCGATTCTCCTTCCAATCCTATAACAAGATCTATCATTTGGGGAGGAATAGTAGTTGGGACTACCACAGTGAGATTTGATTACAAATCTCAGCAAGTCAACAAAAAACTTCCACACAGGCTAATGATGCATACATGGCAGTAAAAGTATGAATGTATAATCAAATTCATAAGCGATAATAGCATAACTTGACATGTAACATAGCATAACTTACATAACTTCAATTAAAACGTGTACTGAACTTGACTTGACATGAACTTGACTTGAAACTTGACATAACATGAACTCGCTCTTAAACTTGACTTAACATGAACTTGATCTGAAACTTATTCTTGAACTGCTTAAATACATACTCCACAGTTGTTGTGGCCCCATGTATTCTAAGCATCACAATTGTTGTGTCTCACGTAGTGTATGTGTCACAATTGCTGTGACCCCATACTTCGTGTGCCATAGTTGTTGTGGACCTCACGAAACTGAATGTAACTCAACTTCTTGAGTGCTACATGGGTCCCCTAGAGCCATGTGTCCCTGTCGATTACCGCATCACAACACATGTATCTGAACTAGCTGTGAGTGCATTAATACATACTCCACAGTTGTTGTGGCCCCATGTATCTACGTGTCAGAATTGCTATGTCTCATGCAATCTATACGTCACAATTGTTGTGACCCCATACTTCGTGTGCCACAGTTGTTGTGGACCCCACGAAACTGAATGTGGCTCCATCAGCATTACTATCTGGCGCACTCTAGTGACCAACTAGTTAGGTCCCTGCCTGCTACCCATTGACAGTATTTCGTCAACTCAGAAAATTTCACACCTATTTAAACACTCCAGCGTGAACAAGGAGTTTCACTAGGATATTAGCACATCCTAGCACTTAGGGTCGTGATTGACATGAATAACTTGACTTGACTGTTCTCGAAATACAAACATTGTATTCAAAATGAAACGTGACTTGAACATAACTTGAAAGACATGACCAACTTCAGATAGAACCATATCGTAACATGACATAAACATGTAACACACAATATTTCATAACATGGTATCACATGTAACGGAAACATACTTAACATGACATACTTACAACAGTGAACATGACATGACATACATGTAATAGATGGCATATTTAACATGATGTACTTGCAATGTATAGTAATACATGACAGAATATCTTGTGTAACAGACGAATAACTCATGACAGAATAAATTCTGTGTAACAGACAAATATGTGATAACTTGTCATGGCATGGCATATATTATAACACATATACATACACTGTAGTTCCTTTACTTAGCACACATACATAGTAAAATGCTAGTAAGTTAAAAGTTAACTTACCTCAATCTTCGCGTTTCTTATGAAAGCTCAAGCGCAATCACGAGGAACTGTAATTAGTGATTCTAAAAGTTAGAACTAAATCACTAATAATTTGAAATATGGAAAAATACTAACTTAAGAGTAAAATTTTCATTTTACCCTCTATATGTGGGAAAATGATCATTTTACCCCTAACTTATGGATTTTGCATGCTAACTCCAAAAGTCACCAAAATTTACATGTCTCATGTAAATTTTATCTTAAACTCAAATATCAATTTAAAAAAAAATTAAAACTAATCACAACTATTAAAACTCCATAGGACCGAAATTCCCATTTGCTATTTCCATTGATTTTTGTTTCTAACTTGTTTTGATCAACGGTTTGATCTATGACTTATAAAGATGTGATCTTGAAACCAAACCATCACATGATGTAAAAAGATGTCCTAAAGCATATATAAGCTTCTAATTCAAGATCACATGGTTAAAAATCAACCAAAACATAAATTTAACCAAGAACATCCACACTTTGGCCTATCTGAATATCTCTTTGCATAACTTTTCATATCTTTGAAACTAACATCAAATATCTCCAAAATAATATTCTAACATGTATATAAGAGGCTTAGTGTCCTCCAATAAAATTATCAAAGCCATTGGAATAGGTTTAAACCACCAAGGATTTAAACTTTCTCAAAACAGAAACTGTTTTTCCTCTTCCAGTTTCTAAGTTTCTAGATCTAAGAAACTATTTCATCAAAACCTTTAATCATGCAAAAAATCCTAAACCAATAATCATATACACATGTTAACAATACTTCATAAAAATTTTGGACCAAGATCTATCCATTAGCTTGGTCAAAAACTCCAAAATATAACATATTCTCTAGTTTATCGCCCAAAATGACCTTTCTAGAGTTTAAACAATATTTAACTGACCAAATGATCTTAAAATGGAACAAATAATATATCCACGTAAACTATCCTAAGAAAGGAACAAATTTTATGAAGGAAACATTATGATAAAACACTTACAAAAGCTTCGAAATGGGCGTGCAAAAGAACACCTAAAATCTATCTGAGAGAGTGTTTGGTATTCTTTCAATGAAAAGTGTAAAGGAAGATGATTTCGTGGGGAGTGGGCTGGAGATATTTTTGCACAAGATATGGAAGAGGATGAGGCTAAAGTGAGGCTTGAGTGTTGGCCTTTCTTACCCAATAAAATCCACAAAAATCAGCTCAAGATATTTTCTAATGGTGGAGTGTAGAATTGGAAGAGTGAGATGGCTCTTTGACTTTTCCCTTCTAGAACCTTCTAGACCCTCTTGAAGACATCTTATTAGCCATGTGGGGGGATGAAATTAGTTGGCCAAAATCAATGCTAAGGTGCCCAATTTCGTGGGCCTAAACCAAATCAGCCTCAATTTGGGGTTTTAAGAGGGTTTGGGTTGCTATCAAGCCCAAATCTAATTTCTCTTGATCCAAGTTTCTAATACTATTCATCATGTGTGGCTAAGATATTTCCATGTGCCCAATTAAAACTTCTCTAATTTAATTTGGACATTACACACTGTGAATTTTGAAACTATTGCACTTGGTGCGCTTATCGATTTTACTATTTACTCTGAAAAAGTGCATGATAAACTTGATATCGAAAAATCTCAAATATTCATATGAAGCTACAGTGAAAATTGTTTATCAAAATCCAGCCCCAAAGTGACCCTAAAAATAAATTTACAGTTTTGAACATGCTTTTCGTCCGAAAATATGAAAATTAGTTATTGCACCATAAAATCTTAAATAATCCACCGAGTCTAATGGCACAAACCATAATGCATTCTGACACTTCTAACTATCTCCAATAATTAAAAACACACTTATGATACCAAAGTGAGTGATAACACTAACTATGTGGTTAGACTAAAACCTATATGATTAATAGATTCGTGAAAACTTATGGGGTCTTCACAAGGTTCCTAAAGCCAATAGAATTCCACCATTGAATTTCTAGCGGGCTATTACACCAACATTTGAAGAAGTGCCACGGATTGGACTAAAGACAAGTCGCAGGAATCTAGCATGCCTTGTTCCTTCAGTCTGTCATTGTCATCCTATAGAGGAATAATTGAGACTAAAGGGCTCATATTCAAGCACATAAATAATTAGAAGGATACCTGACGATCCCGCCCTATAAGATCGCCTAAAGTAAAAGTCAAAATCTCACTTTTGAGATAGTAAGTGCTTGAGTCTCTTTGGAGTCAGAGTCTTCAAAGAAAGCAAGTGGCTTTAGAGGGAACAATGAGAAGAGCAATGTCAATGCTGTTGTAGTATTTTAAATACTGTAAGGTAGGCTAGCTTCTAAGATAGTACTAGAAATGTGGAATAAATATTGTGGGTATATGGTAAGGTTTAGCCATGCATATTCTATAACTTTCCCCTTTCTTTTAATGAAAATAATATGCATCTTCTACATTATGTTTATGAATTATCTTTATATCGTGATGTTGAGATGATGAGTTTGAATGCTCGGATTGATCATATTGTGGATTTCTAGGTGATTGAGTCTTACAGTATGTTAATCATGATGGATGAGTTGAAGAATCCCTAGGCCATTCCTATGACACATTGTGGGAGGACCAGGTTAGCGCAAGGTGACAAACCACAATCGAGTGTAAATGGATGGAAAAGATGAGAAACATTCTATTGGTTTGATGGAAAAAAAAGGTCGCAGGTTCTGCAGAGTGCAGATTGGCCAACATATGGGTGAGCGACACTATGTAGAAAGCTTGGTTGAGACATCCTAGCACAAGGTGATAAATGAACTTCACCTTACGGTAGGCGACCTAGAAAAGCTACTTAACACACAATGGTGAGAACGAGGAGAGGTGCCTGCCCAAGGCTTGCAGAGGTTAAGGAAGGACTAGGGAAGAGATGAGAACTTTTTAGAACAACATGGAAATGTTCAGAAGTTGACAGTTTCATACACAAAAGCCCACACTCTACCTAAAAGGTCCTATAATGGAGAAGGTCTATAGGACAAAAGGCTATGGTTTTGTAGAATATACCATCTGGACCCATAAAGATGGCCTAGTGCCAAGTGGGAGAGCCCCACTTGAGGAGTGACTGAGGACTGTAGGTGTAACAACCCTAAAGAATTTCTTTAGACTTTAAAAGGTCATGAAAAACCTTAAAGGACTTCACAAATTAAGTGACCGATACACCTTTAATCACTCCCTTGCACCATTGTAATTACTTTTGCCTAAGAAAAATTTGATTTGCCCTAGCTGAAACACTATATGAAACTCCATTGAAACTCCAAATTGAGCCCACTCGGTTAAGTCCATCTTTGGCCCACCAAAACCACCATAAGCCCAAGCATTTCCTCCATCCAAAGCCACCCTATGGCTAACATTCCACCTTATGGTTAACATCAAATGATGGCTTGTTGGAAATAAAAAAGGTTACACAAGCTACCCATCATCTCGGACAAGACAAGTAGGTGGGAATGAGATGTTGTGTAGCTCATTTTCCTCCACCTTTTCAGTTGCCACCCTCACATCACTTGGTCATTCCATCACTCACCATGTCAGCCATTTCTTATACCCCAGTCCCTCACTATTTTAGCCCACAGTTAGCCACATTTCACTTGTTTCTAGAGAAAACTGAGAGAGAGTTGGGAGACAATTTTTCTAGATATTTGGTTCTATTCATCAATCTTCTTGTATTTTGTTCCTTTTTTAGTCTAGTTTGTGTCGGTATATATTGGGAGATATATGGTTGAATGTGAGGTATATGGTTGTATTTCTTAGACCAAGTTAGAACTTGAATGTGAGGTATATTGTTGTATTTCTTGAATATTATTTATTTCATGAAAATCAAGGATTAGGTGACCTTGTTCCAAGTCCAAAGCATGTTATACATGGTTTTGAAGTTTTCATGCAAATCGATTGTGTAGGTTGTACTTTTGTGATTTTGGTTGTCTAACCAAGCATCCTATCACTTACATTTGAATGATGAATATGTTAGGAGAGTGATTATGAACTTTTGGAGTCCTTGGAGTTGATTCGAAAGTGTTAAACCAATAACATCAAGAGTTAGTTCATTTGACCTAAGGTTTTGGCATTTTTCTTGATATGATGAGTTTATGTATTAATGAAATGTGTCTTGACATTTTAGCATGATTTTCAAATCTAGGATGTGATTTTTGAGTATTGTAAAAGTCAGTTTTAGCATGTTATTTTGATAGTAGGTCAAGTTGCAACAAAATATGGCTTTAGCCTAAGCATGTTTCGATCCAGAGAGAGATCTCATATTTGTATTTAGTTTTAAATTATTCTAAGTAAATATTTAAATTTAGGAAAAAATCTTCATGTAGAGTGGTAACTTTGGTAAATTCATGTAAATTTTTGCTAATGTAAATTTGGATTTAGCTCATGTAAATTTTGGTAAGATTTGGAGTTCGTATGTAAAATCCTTATTTTAGGGTTAAATTTGTAATTTCCCTGGGGTAACTTTGCAAGTTTAACCCTAAGTTAGCATGTTTTGTGTTTGCAAGACATTAGTTAGATATTCAACTTTGGTTATTCTATCCTAAGCATGTTTCGATCCAGAGAGAGATCTCATATTTGTATTTAGTTTTAAATTATTCTAAGTAAATATTTAAATTTAGGAAAAAATCTTCATGTAGAGTGGTAACTTTGGTAAATTCATGTAAATTGTTGCTAATGTAAATTTGGATTTAGCTCATGTAAATTTTGGTAAGATTTGGAGTTCGTATGTAAAATCCTTATTTTAGAGTTAAATTTGTAATTTCCCGGGGTAACTTTGCAAGTTTAACCCTAAGTTAGCATGTTGTGTGTTTGCAAGAAATTAGTTAGATATTCAACTTTAGAAAATATCTCGTTTTCATTCATGCCCTTTTACGCTCGCTTTACATTACACTAAATTACTAGAAGTTAGCTTCTAAAATACTTCTAGTATTTTTACATATGCATGGTGGTAAGGCTACTATGGTTTAGATTAGTTGGCATCTTTAGAATTTATTTTAGTTCTTTTTATTTTGATTAGTTCATTAAATCAATTATTTCTTGCTTTGACTAATTGATTATTTAGTTCTTAATTTCTTATTTTATTTTACAACTCATCTTTCTGAACCAGATTAGAATTTATTTGGTTTATATTTGATTGGTTTCCTATATTTTTACAAGTCCTTGTGGGTTTGATCTCGTTCTTGCTAAAACTATATTTCAGTATGGTTCATGCACTTGCGAGTACAATTAAAATTCAACAACATATCACATGTGGTGTCTTTGAGTTGGTTGATTGGATAGATGTTTCTCCAATGCAACATGTATATATTTGTGTGAGTAACTTTATGCAACTGTCGACCTGTATGGCATAGACTAGTTGGCTAGCACGTTGATCGAGTGGGAGTGATTCCCTAATTTTGAACGATGAAGTGACTTTCCCTGTCACCATTTCAAGTGACGAATGTTTGTGTAACAAACATTTATGTGATGAATAAGATTCAATTTACATTCTTTAGAAGAGGGTGATTCCTAGCCTCAACTACTTATACATATATATATGTACTGAGTTTTGCATAAAGGTAATTTCCTAAGAGGGTGATTCCTCTCCATGCTTATATACTCTAATTGGTCGATTTCTCGTCTTATTTATGAATACATATTTCTTGCTTGAAAGAGTGATTCCTCGCCATGCACTAAATATATGTGTGTTAATTTATTTTGTTACATGAGATTGTGCATGAGAGATGCTATGGGTCGGACGGGTGTGATTGCCGTTTTCACACCAGCAAATAAAAGATTACCACATATGGATTTCAGCAAAGTGATTCCGTAGACCATGTACCTCTGATCATTTTTTTTCTATTCTAATTTCTTCTGTCTCTTCATCTCTCTCTCTCTCCTCCCCCATCTCACTTCCTGTGTAAAATAAAGCTCTCTCTCTCTCTCTCACCCCACTTCATCTTCTGCAACAATTTTTTCTCCATTCATAGAAGCAGCCCAACAGACCCACAAATTTAGCTAGACATAATAGATATTTTCAAGAAAAGTGAAGGAAAAAAATGTTGGATTTAGCGATGCAAAAGTCAGAACTGACTTTTTGGCCTGTGAAGTTTGATGTGAATTTGTAAGATCAGAAGCAAGAACTAGGATTCTTGATCCTAGGCTAAGACTTGTAGTCAGGAAAATAATCATAGTTGTTAAAACAACGTTAGAGAAGGAGGCCCATGTTGTATAGAGAGTAGTTATAGATGTCAGATGAAGAGTTTAGCCCTTGAAACAAGAAAACTATTATGCTTCTGAGTGTGCTCGTTGGCCATTTGAATCGGAAAATCAATAACAAAAAAGCTATTCTCTCCACACAAATCATATGACCAAATACAAAAGTCCCATTACAAAAAAAACATATTCATAAAAAGATCAATATTGATTAACTACAAAGATGCAAGTATTAGCCAAAAAAAGGGTTTTTACATTTGTGGTAATCTATACCTTGCAAATATCACAAACAGTGATTCATTTGGAAGAAGGGTGGAGAAGAGAGGAGCCCCTGCGGAGAGATAGAGTGACTAATGGAGACAACGTTGGTGTTTATTTCGGATTGGAGGGTGTAAATTCTAGCTTTACACCCATCTGGTTTTAAGCTTTTCTCATTGCACATTGCATGAACATTGTCTCTCATTAGCCAATTTGTCATAACTACCTAACTTACATTTGGTTTTAATATCAAAACCATACACTTTGATATAGAGATAGATCCAAGGGTAATACCCGAGGAGGAAGAGTCAACCACTACAAGTAATAGGCAAAAGATCTGCATCCATCATAGAATTTTTTACCTTTTTCTCATGAGTTGTACATATCTACTAGTCAAGCGACCATATGTGTTCGGTTTGCCTCATTTTGGGTGTATGAATCTAGTATTTAGAAATGTGCATTTTTTTTTTTTTTTGCAGAAATGTAGTAATTGATGAATATTGGATGAAAAATATAATGGATTAGACTTATGGTACTACAATTGTAAGTGTGACGCCCCCAACTCCCATGTACAGACACGTGGAAATCAAGATGTCAGGATGATGACAACACAGGTCACACACCCCTAAGACAAGTGCTAAGTGTGTGCACATGCAACACGTGTAAGACAAAAGACACATCAGATAAGTTAAAGTTAATCAACTAAGTACCAAAATTTTAAATACAAATTTACTTAAACAAAAGTGTTTAAAAAGAATTATACAATTATCTGAAAAATACAATAAAACCAAAATACATGAACCAAAATGGGAAAACAAATCCCAATATATGAGCATGTAATACCAAATCACTCCTCCGGCAAAGCCGCATTCTCAGGCTCAACCTCAACATTTACATCAAAAACTATGGTACCAAGAGACGGTACCGCAGGTAAGTAATAATCCAAACAGGCCACAAGATAAAAATACATTCATGCAACAATAATATGCATATAAATATTGACAGATGCATGAGACCCAAAAGTCATCATTTCCCAAAATGAATAATTTTCCATGCACGGCAAAATCGCATTTGGCTCAAAAACATATCCATTAAAACATCCGTTATTTTCACAAAAAATGGCCCAACATAAATTCCACCATTATTCTAGAAAATGGTCCTTATATCTTTTAACCAAATCTTGTCACTTTCCCAGAAAATGGCCCATTATCCATTTTACAGTATGACCATGATCTCCCCTAGGGATCATCCGCACACCCTAACTCTCTTCGCCACACTGCAAGTAACGACCATGTATGTGACTTCGTAATGAGCGATGCCCAGTTCTGCCCCAAGCGCATTCATGGCCAAGCATTCTCTAGCCCCTGCCAGTAAAAGGGCCACAGAGTCGGCACGAGAGCGTTACCATCCCATCTGATCCCGTTGTCTCTTAGCGACAACCCAAGGAAAGTCACTCAGTATATTCTACTCCCAAGTGACCAGAGAAGCTCCACCAGGATAATAACCAATCTTGGATTGGAGTCGTGATACACACGCACCTAAAAACCATTTAACACATGAAAACCCAGTTTTCATTTCCAACACATGAACATGCATGCAATATACGAAAACCCAGTTTTCATTTTACAAACATGAACATGCGTGCACCATGCAATGTATACAGCAAGGCACAAAAATATCCAACAAATCCCAACATCATCCAACCACACAAACAACTACGTCCTCCAATTTCAACCAACCCCCAAACTCCTCAGACTCAGTCAGGCACAACCAACCAAATTACAAAGTATTGTTCATGCAAAATATATTTAAATCTTAAAGCTTATTTGGAAAATACTTGTAGTGCTAAAAAGGAAAAACTTTGAAAGATCAGTGGCGCATAAGATCACGGGTGATGCCAAAGGTGACGAAGCAGTGTTTTACAAGGAGTGGCCATGGATCTCACAATTGGGAATTTCGAAGAGGGAGCTTGGCTGGGTAAAGGGGGGCATGGAAGGACTAAGTGAGGTGCTGGGAGGCAGGTGGTGGGTGCTTGGAGCCTGTGTGGTTGTGCTTGGCCGCGGGTCATGAAAGACCCGTGACATAGAGAGGAGAAACGGGGAGGAGAGGGGTTGCAGTGGGAGCTAGGTTTGGTGGAGGGAAAGGTCACCAGTGAAGGGAGGAGCTACTGGCGGCGTGAAGGTGGCCTACGACGGGGTTGGCAGTGGTGAGGGGAAGTGAACCCGTAGAGATGGGTTCGTGTGTGGGAGAGGATGGTGGGGAGATGGAGGCTGGGCTCAGAGGAGGTGGGTCATCGGTGTGAAGGGGAGTCCGCGAGATGGGCGGTGATGGGCAGTGATGCACGGCGGCACGGCTTGGGTGCTTTGCAATAAAACGGAGAAAAAAAGGAGAAGGAGAGAGAGGGGTCGCGTAGGGAGGAGCTCACTGTGGAGGGGTGGTTGCCGGAGTGGTGGAGCTGCTAGTGGCTGGTGGTGAGGCTGGGTGGGTGGCGGTGGGGCTGGGCTAAGCTAAAGGAGGAAATCGGCTAGGGGGTAAAGGGGAGCACATGGGAGTAGGGGAGAAAAAGAAGAGGAAAGAAGAGAAGAAAAAGGAAAAGGAAAAGGGGAAAAGAAAAATGAAGGGAAAGAAAGTGAGGTCCAGTCTTTTCAACTTGAGATCTCAAAAACTGATCCAACGAAAAAAGATTTCAAAATGACAATTTAAATAAAATAACTTAAACACAGTGACTATATAAAATAAGATAATAAACCCAACAATAAAACAATAAAATAATTTAGAACAAAGATAAATTTAAATAATGAATAGTAATTAATATTAAGAAAGCACATTAAAATAAATTCCACATCTTAAAATCATAAAATAGTCTAATGATTAACACGCTAAATTTAAAACAAGAGAACCACTAATTATAATAACTTAAATAATCCTTTAATAAAAATACAGGTAAATATGAGGTATCACATCTCCCCCCCTTGAAATAAATTTCATCCTTGAAATTTGTGAGGTCAAACATCAACACCAAGCAGGATACAAGATACAACTGAGAACACATTTGAGAGAAACCTACTATCACTAATGCCAAAATAATATGGGTACTGCTCTCTCATGTCTACTCCTATAGGCAATTCCATCATACTTGCACTAGTCATCCAGTGACACATCACGTCCATTACTCCTAGAGCAGCCATGTAATCTGAAATCTCAATTTCGTCAAAAACATTAATACAACACTTAGTAAATTCCAATAATTATTATCTTCCTACAATAAACTGTGCTAACCTCAACCAACTCCTATGCTTTATCTCCCAAACTTTCATCGTATCCTACACTTTGGTAACCTAATCACCACTTCCAAAGTTAATCATCCATAAACAAAATTTGTACAACCAAATGATTAATCTCCAATTACAAGCATCTGCTCAAAGTTTCGAGCCACCACTAATTTCTTAAAATTAGTACAAAATTTGAATACCTAATTATCTCCAAATATAACGCTCTTTCTGTGCACTCTGATAATTCACCAAAATGCATAAAGACTATTTCCTAATAAATTAACACCATCAAGTACAAGCTCGATCAACACTTACTAACAAGAAAACCTTTATCACATTTTGGTAGAAAATACTCTCTTTCCCAAAACCATGAATTACCACCCATATTCCTCAATTAGCTCTCATTGTCTTAATCAAAATTAATATTCTACAAAATACCTCCATGTTCATTGACAGAAATCAATACCAATCAACCTTAACATTCCAAATTGAAACCAAGTATCATCATCTCAAAAGAAAATACACAAGCCCCATCTAAGATAACGAACATACCCTATGAAGGCTCAAATCCATCCCTGCCAACCAATAAGAATGCCTATAACTTCTACCCAACAACCTATACCTAAAAGCTCATCACCTAGATTCTGAATATCATCTAATCTGGCGGTGACTAAACTCAATACGAACCACCATTGACTTCACCAAAACATTATCGAAACACTCTTGGTAACTCACTCACCTGCTTCTACTCTCATAAGCTCTAGTATTAATACAACTAATTCTTTCAATCACACATCACAGTTAAACCTCAATGCAGGCCATATTGCTCAAATCTTCAATCCACAAAAAACTATTGCATAACACTCCTTGTGACGCCCCCAGATTCCGCTTGGGATCGAACAGACATCCAAAACGTCGGGACATACAACACATGGTTACCTGCCCCCATTCAAGACATATAAGATGCAATGTTCCTAACATGCATATAGCATTATGCAATATTCGCAGCGGATAATGTTTTTTTCTTGAGCAATACTATGCACCAAACTTATAATATCCCAAATAGTTAAACCGTAATCCAAGCATACTTAACAAAATAAACATCCACGATTTCAGTACGAGTCTTAGAAGATTGTAACCTCAAAAACATGGGGACCAGACTCCATATTTACATTACCAAAATACACTATTGAGGAAGTTCGTCGAGTAACTCATGTAACTCGACTAACGAGGCCAGAATACTGTCAAAAAACTAACTATGGAAGCTGTAAACTCTGCGTTGTGTCTACAGCGTCTAGTCAACCTCCTTCAATCTACCAATGTCTGCTCCCTGCTCTGATCCTGACAAATCGCCTACCATTCCGGGGGAATGGTAGTTGGGACTACCACGATGACATTTGATTACAAATCTCAGTAAGTTAACAGGAAACTCCCACATAGGTTAATTATGAATGCATGGCAGTAAAAGTATGAATGCATAATTAAAGTCGTAAGTAAGCATAGCATAACTTGACATATAGCATGGCATAACTAACATAACCTGAACTGAAACATGAACTGAACTTGACTTGACATGACATGAACGTGAACTTGAAACATAACATGGACTTGAATCATAGCATGAACGTGAACATACATAACATAAACATGAACTTGAATTTAACATAAACTTGAGCATACCATAACATAAACGTGAACTTGAGACATAACATGTACGTGAATATAACATGACATGAACGTGAACTTAAAACATAACGTGAACATGAACATAATATAAAATGACATGAACATGAAGTTGAAACTTAACGTGAACATGAACATAACATGTACGTGAACATAACATAACATGAACTTGATCTGAAACTTAGTCTTATCTCATGGGATCACCATGATTGCTTATTCTTAACTTCTTGACATAAACTTGGACTCTTGTTCAATTGACTTAATTAATAACGTGACCATATGGGTGCTACACGGGTCCCTTTGAGCCGTGTGTCCCTGCCGATTACCGCATCACAACATAGGTATCTACACCAACTGTGAGTGCATTAATACGTACTCCACAATTGTTGTGGCCTCACGTAGTCTACGTGTCACAATTATTGTGTCTCATGTAGTGTATGCTCTACAGTTGTTGTGGCCCCATGAATTATTTGTGCCACACTTGCTGTGAACGCACGTAAAAATAAAATATGGCTCCATCGGCGTTAGTGCCCGGCGACAACCCAGGGGACATCACTCAATATATTCCGCTCTCGAGTTACCCAGTTTTCATTTCCAACACATGAACATGCATGCAATATATGAAAATCCAGTTTTCATTTTACAAACATGAACATGCGTGCACCATGCAATGTATACAGCAAGACACAAAAATACTCAACAAATTTCAACATCATCCAATCACACAAACAACTCCGTCCTCCAATTCCAACCGACCCCCAAACTCCTTGAACTCAGTCTAGCACCACCAACCAAATCACAAAGTATTGTTAACGCAAAATATATTTAAATCTTAAAGGTTATTTGGAAAATACTTACAGCACTAAAAAGGCAAAACTCTTAAAGATCAGTGGCGCACAAGATCATGGGTGATGCCGAAGGTGGCGAAGCAGTGTTTTACAATGAGTGGCCGTGGATCTCACAACTGGGAATTTCGAAGGGGGAGCTTGGTTGGGTAAAGAGGGGCATGGAGGGACTAAGGGAGGTGCTAGGAGGCAGGTGGTGGTGGCTTGGAGCCGTGGGTAGTGGAGCTTGGCTGCGGGTCATGGAGGACTCGTGAGATAGAGAGGAGAAACGGGGAGGAGAGGGGCTGCCGTGGGAGTTGGGTTTGGTGGAGGGAAAGGTCACCGGTGAAGGGAGGAGCTGCTGGCAGCATGAAGGTGGCCTACGGCAGGGCTAGCAGTGGCAAGGGGAAGTGAACCCGTAGAGATGGGTTCGTGTGTGGGAGAGGACAATGGGGAGATGTAGTCTGGGCTCGAAGGAGGTGAATCATCGGCGTGAAAGGAAATCGGCGAGGTGGGCGGTGATGGGCAGTGATGCACGGTGGTGCGGCTTGGGTGCTTTGCAACGGAACAAAGAAAAAAAGGAGAAGGAGAAAGAGGGGTCGCATGAGGAGGAGTTTAGTGTGGAGGGGTGGTTGCTGGAGTAGGGGAGCTGTTGGTAGCCGGTGGTGAGGCTAGGTGGGCTGCAATGGGGCTGGGCTGAGCTAAAGGAGGAAATTGGCTAAGGGGAAAAGGGAAGCACACGGGAGCAAAGGAGAAAAGGAAGAGGAAAGAAAAGAAGAAAAATAAAAAGGAAAAAGGGGAAAGAAGATGGAAGGGAAAGAAAGTGAGGTCCAGTCTTTTCAACTTGGAGCCTCAAAACTAATCCAAAGAAAAAAGATTTCAAAATGGCAATTTAAATAAAATAACTTAAACACAGTGACTAAATAAAATAAGATAATAAAACCCAACAATAAAACAATAAAATAATTTAGAACAAAGAGATATTTAAGTAATGAACAGTAATTAATATTAAGAAAGCACATTAAAATAAATTCCACATTTTAAAAATCATAAAATAGTCTAAGGATTAACACGCCAAATTTAAAACAAGAGAACCACTAATTATAATAACTTAAATAATCATTTAATAGAAATACATGTAAATACGGGGTATCACTGTAAGGGTCCTCCCAGCTCAAGGGGATAGACTATAGAAGGGGTTGCGTGGAAATATGTAGCACCCATTTTGCTACGGTTAGGGATGTCACTTGCTTATATCAGTAAAGCCAGGCAAGAGATTTCATAATTTATTAAATCAAACAAAACAAATAATTAAAGCCTAGAATTAAATCCAACTGCTCCAACTAAGCCTTGTCTGCCTGCTTGTACTGATTATCATTCTCACCTTGGTGATTAAAAATATGAAATAAAATTAAAATGAGTCAAAGAGTTAGTAAGAAACCCATCACAATATAAACATAATAAAGGTAAGGTTTTCATAAAAAAAAATTTCATACTAAGAGCTTAAAATCATGACTAATCATACTAATGCTTATATTATGTATGACTTGTCTTGATTTATCTGAATTATCTTACTGTTTTGACTTATCTAATTTATTTGATTGATCTAACCACCCAACACACTTAACCCTGTGTTCAAAGTTGTGCACTAGCCCCACATCCTACGGCTGCAACAGGAGCTGCTGAGGTAGTATTTTGGCATACTATGGTGAGCCACGCTTGAGTTTGTGGCTTGCACATCCACCTTAAAACTGTATTGGTATCATGCATCTGAATGGCCATCTAATTAAACTGATATAAATAACTGTAAAGTGCTGAATCTAAATATGGTGTGGAATGACATGATCCTATGCTATGCTGGATGACATCTTTGCATATATCATGACATGCTTGGTACATAAAAAGTCGCTGTTAAAGAACTGGTTTTAACAATAATTTATCTAAACTGACATGTGATGATCGTAATTTATGATCAAGCTACTTATCTTTTTGCTCTACTTCCTGAATCTCACTTCGTAGCTCATCATCTATATGAAGTACAAATAATCACTAACGTTTCTAGAAAACTTGTCATAATATTATACTTAATTAATTACATACCCTAAAGAATAATTACATAATTATTCTATTCGATACAATAAATCAATGAATACTAATATCATATAACTGTTTAAATACTAATAAAGTATTTTCACTTTCAAATTATAATTTAGTAGAATACTTGGACTATATTCAATTCTACTAAATAAGTCGTGAAAACCTCAATTCTTAAAATATGTTTACTTTCCTATAATTAACATAGTTATTCAATTTCACAAGAAATGTAATAAATACTAATATAATTTAAATATTTTTAACATTTTTCCTAATTTTTAATTTACAACTTTAATAGCATAATTATATCAAAATCTATTACAGTGAACATCAAAGATTCATTTCATACAATAGACTTAAAAGTGTTTAAAATACAAGATTAACACTTACTATTTACCAGTACTAAAATCTAATTGTAACATTAATACTAAATAATATAATTTAGTTCCTTAATTATTTTTTTTATGGAAAAAAATAAAGTTTATGGGCTAACAAGAAGTAAACCAAGCCCAACTTAACATAATTTCCGTAACGGTTAAATCAAGCCCAATAAAAGAGTCATCATGCCCATCGTAAAAACACCAGTCCAAAAAAAAAAGCATTCTACCATGCTCACATGCTAAGGAGCAGAAACGTAAAAGCATTAAAAAGGGTCTTCAATATGCTTTACGTAAGGAGCTACACAGAAATGGGTTAGAGGGCAACTTTTGTGAAAATATTTAGTTGTAGGCATTTTTATGAAAGGTGAAAACCTAAAAGCATCATTAACATTGAGAGCAGCCAACTCCGGCTCAAGAACAAAAGGCTGTGTGGTAGAGGTTACCCAAGGAGCCAGTGGGCACCGTGCGGGAGGAAATCTGAAACGACATGGGTAGCGAGCGTGGTGGAATGGTGGCTGGGCTAAGGTCAACGACAGCAGCTTCCATGCATGATGGCGGATCTCCTAGAGCAAAGATGGTTTCGGTGCAGTTTAGAGGGAGTGAGAGACGAAGAAGATAAAGTGGAGGGAGATAGCGTGTGGGCTTACCGGAGCAGCATGGGGGGGTGACCGGAGGTAATCAGCCAGCTATTTTTGTGGCTGTCCAATAATTTTCGGCGAAAAGGTTAAGGGTGTTTCGGGTTCCCGTGTTTGGACCATTCTCCTTGGTTCCCGGCCTAATAGGTTCTTCCCTTGTTTTCGGTGGTTTTCCGGTGGCTCACGATGGTTGGATGATGTCAGTTTGCTCTGGATTATCTGTAGTGGAGGAAGGTGGCTGTCTGTGACTACTGCGGCGTAGAGGAGATGACACGCGACGATGCTCTGTTTTGAGTGTTATAAAAGAGAAGTTCTTAGGTGTGGTACACTAGGTGGCTGGTGGCTAAACAATGCTTTCCGTTTGGTGTAGCTGTGTGAACGCGGCCAAACAAAGAGTGATAGGTCCTCGTTGGGTGGTCGTGCATGGGTTCAAAGGTGACTGCACTGCCGTAGGTAGCGCCCTCGTGGTGCTCTGCCGTTCGTTTCATCAGTGGTTTAGCTCAGTTTAAGAGATGGTTGTCTAACAGGGACGCGGGTAGTGAGTGGTGGAGTTGATCTAAAACAGACGTTAGCTTACTGGAGTCCGACGATGGCAAGGCCCTCTATTTTCACGTGGCGTAGTTGTGTAGCAACTATGATGCTCCTATATTCCGTTTGGGATTTAATAGAACTTGAAGCATCCAAACATGTAACAAGAGATTACCTACCCCTGCTTATGATAGATAAAGATGCAATACATATAGTATGCAACTAACAATATCTAATATTTATAGCGGATAATTTTTTTTTTTATCAATACTATGTACCAAAAGTAATGTATCCAACAAACAGAAACATACTTTATGAAATTTACATGTAACTAAAATCGAAAAGGTTATAGTATTTGTCTAACAGGTCTGTAAAATACATAATATAGGAGATAGAGCTTGTGACGCCCCCAAATTCCGCTTGGGATTGAACGGACATTTGAAGCGTCGAGACATGCAACACAAGGTTACCTGCCCCCGTTCATGACATATAAGATGCAATGTTCCTAACATGCATCTAACATTATGCAATATTCGCAGCGGATAATCTTTTTCTTTAGCAATACTATGCACCAACTAAATATATCCCAAATACTTGAAACATAATTCATACATAAAGGCATACTAAAAAGCCGTGATCACCACACTAGTCTAAAATGGTTGTGATCAAAAGAATACTTGAGATACAACTCCAAAAGTACAAGTATTAACCTAAGTTAAATACTATACCATCATCAACATCGCACCGTGGCCTAGTCGAAGGCCCATGCCTAGCAGGTGGGCCACTTAAGAGTTTTAATCTGCACTCTAGGAAGACTCACCCATGGGTGTGATGACCCGCTTTTACGTGTATTTTCACTGAAGGAGTGGTTTTAATTTAATTAATATTATAGTGCTTTTATTTTAAATTATCGGATTTTAATTAGATTTTATTTGCTGTTGAGTTTAAAATTTGCTGTTTAATTTATTTTAGCTCGTTTTTGGATTTAAAATTTAATAGTTGGTTTTTACTAGTTATTTATTATATTTTAGCTTGACGTTGTGTTTAAAATATTTTCTTGGTGTTTATTTATTTATTTGATGTAGTGTTTAATTTATTTTAGTCGTTTTATGTTTTTAATATCGTTTTCGGCGGATCAGTTTCTGGATCCCGGAAGTGAGGATTGGACCTCATTTCTTTTCTCTTCTCTTTTTCTTTTTCCCTTTTTCCTTTTTCTTTTTCTCCTTTTCTTTCTTTTTTCTTCCTCTTCTTTCTCCCCGTTGCCCGTGCGTTTCCGGAAATTCTCTCTCCCTTCTCTCTTTTTCCTTACCGCGCAGCCACCTTTGGCCGGCCATATCTCCGCCGTCCGGTGGAGGTGTCGTACACCACCCCCGCCATTCTCTTTCGCTTCCATCGGACTACATCCCCACCAATTTTCAGAGCCATTGGACCCACCGTTAGCCGCCACGCACGGCCTAAAGTTGCTGCCCCAGCCCAGTTTTTCCCCTTCTTTTGCCTTTCCGCGCAGCCACCTTCGACCGCCCATATCTCCGCCGTCCGGTGGAGGTGTCATACACCACCCCCGCCATTCTCTTCCTCTCACGGCAGACTACAACCCCTCCAATTTTCAGGACCATCGGAGCCACCGTTAGCCGCCACGAGCCGCTCAAAGTCGCGGCACCAACCCAGTTTTTCCCCTGTTACCGTTTTTCTTCCTCCGCCCAGAACCGCCACTTGCCGGCGGCGTGGCCTCCACCACCCACCCAGAAAACTTCCCCTCCCTCCGGTGCACCACCCCTCCAAAGATCTCCCCCAACCGTGCCGCCGTTTGGCCGGAAAAGCGCATCTAAGCCGCACGGTTTGTCACCGTTTCCGGCGCCGTCGCACCACCTCCGGCCACCATCTTTTCACCACTTCTTCCCCTACCTCTTGCCGACCTAACCCACCCATTTCCGGCCTAGATCGGCCACCGGAGCAGCTCCCACGAGCTCAACTCCGATTTGCTCGTTTTTCGCTTCTACCGGCGTTTTCGCCGCCACCCACGGCCAAAACTCACTTCCACTAGCTTCATAAACATCCCTAGACCATTCCCTATCAATTTGGTGTCTTGGTTTGTCCCCGTTCAAAAGTGGGTATTTTGCGACCCACGGCTACAGTGCATTTGCACTGTTACGTTGCTTTCCGCCCATCGTTTGCCGCGCGCCGAACCTTCTAAAAATCCTATATAGCTCTGTAAGTATTTTCCAAATAACTTTAAGATTTAAATATATTTTGCTTACAATACTTTGTATTTGGTTGGTTGCTGACCGACTGAGTCGAGGAGTTTGGGGGTCGGTTGGATTGGAGGACGGAGTTGCTTGAATTGTTGGTGTTATGGTTGTTGGTATTTGTGCCTGCATCATTGCATGTGACAATGTTCATTTGTAAATAACTGGTTTCGTATGCACTGATTTCATTTTGAAATGAGAAACTGTTTTCATTGTTAAATGGTTTTTAGGGTGCGTGCGTATCACGAGCCCAAGCCAGATGGTTATTATCCTCGGTGGAGCTCTCTGGTCACTGGGAGTGAGATAATACTGAGTGACTTTCCTCTGGGTTGTCGCTAGAGCACGCGGATCAGCAGGATCGGTAACGCTGTCGTGCCGACTCCGTGGTTCCTACATGGCAGGGGCTAGAGATGCTTGGCCAGAGTAGCGCGAGGGCAGAAGTCTGGGCATCCTCATGTACGAGTGCACAACAGGTGCGTTACTGCAGTGTGGCGACAGAGCAGTAGGTGTGCGGATGATCCCTAGGGGAGATCATGGTGCATGCATAATCGGTTGGTTTTTATGGTTTTCGGATACGGGCCATTTTCTGGGAAAATGGCGAGGATGTGTTGAGGACTTGTGATCCATTTTCTGGGAAAATGGTGGTTTATTGATTGGGCCATTATCGGGGATAATGGCGAGGTCTGGTTTTGTGATCCATTTTCTGGGAAAATGGTGGTTTGGGCCATTATCGGGGATAATGGCGAGGCTTGGTTTTAAACGATATGTTTTGGGCCGTTATCGGGGATAACGGCGAGATTTTGTTTAAAGGATATGTTTTTGGGCCAAATGGGTTTTTGGCGTGCGTGGAAAAAATATGGTTTATGAGTTTTGTGCATTGACATTTATTCATGCATATTGTTTGAGTTTAATATGCTTTTATCTAGTGGTGTTTGGATTTTACTTACCTGCGGCACCATTTATGGTACCGTAGATTTTGATGCAGAGTTCGAGGTGGAGGAGGAGGCTGAGCCCGAGGATGCGGCTCCGCCGGAGATCTGAGTTGAAGTCATGTTTTGGTTTTGGGCTTTGAAACAATATTTGTGACTTGTAATATTTTATTATGTATCTTTGAAACGCTTTGTATTTTATTTAAGAAAAAAAATTCTGGTACTTAGTTTATGTCTTTGCTATCCGCTGCGTATTTATTCGTGCACATGTGTCGCTTGCACACACTTGGCACTCGTCGATAGGATGGTGACCCGTGTTGTCACCGTCCGGACGGCTCGATTTTCCCGTGTCCGGGCGTGGGGATTTGGGGGCGTCACAATGGGAATGACATATGCAATCACCCATATTCTCCTCTCCAAAATCTTCTCAAGACAGAGCCTCTTACTAAACTAAACTGCAAGCCATAGCCATTACATTTTTTTCGCATTACTTGTTAAGGCCTTGGTTCCGAGCGGTTTGGTACACTAATCCATCATGGTAAGATTTTGATTTTATTCAAATACATCTCTCTCCTTCCAATTCTAGGGTTTGGCACCTACATATATGGAGATTGAGATTTTGATTGTTGTTTAGATGTTGGGATTGGAATATCTTAAAATCTGAAATATATGCTCATATAATTTGATTTTATGTATGTATTGAGGACGATTTTTGGTGGATTATTTGATTATACAGTTTAATTTTATCCCAGTGCATACCAAGTGTTTGATTTTTTGTCTCAACCAAGTTGTCTCAATCATTTGCTTATTATTTAACATACATTCATGCTCATACATCATGTGCATTTAATCCATAAAAAGTTTAGACACATGGGAGTTGTTCATTATGTCTTTCTTAGTGTATTTATCTTGGCACACATAAGTGATATTTATTCTATTAGTGACAAAAAGGGGGAGTGGAGGGGGAGTGGTGGAAGTGCAAATTGAAATATTTTGGTGTTGTGAAATTTAAGAGGAGTTTCAATAAGTGTGTTGTTGAGTGAGAGTTTAATAAATAAATTTCCTAAAATGAATTTGTTGAGGGGGAGAAAGTTTATTTTTTCTGACCATAAGTTTTTATTCTTGATTATTTGCTTGGAATTCCTACTCAGTTTCTTCGTTTTCTGTTTGTGCTTTTGACAAGTTTTATATTACATTCATCAAATTGGTGTTGTCACCAATCTGCCAAAGGGAGAGACTGTAAAGGTAAAAGTTGGCTAGGATTAGATGACTAAATGATAAGGTTTATCTTATCATTAAATTTGTAATTTTGGATGAATGTAAAATAATTATCGACTTTATCTCTAAACAACATTGCGTTTATTTAAAAGTCTTAAAGGTTGTTTAGATAAGTCATTGAGGTAAAAATTGAGTCCATGAGGATCTGCATTTATCCAGAACAAAAGCTGAACAAAAATCAGTCACTGCAGAATAGAGTTATCGCGAAATGTCAGCAATTCGTCATGAGACGTTCTTGCGACAGATTCTATCCATCAGCAGAATCCTAATTCAACTGGAAATCTTTCCAGATTGTTTATTAAGAGATCCTATTGGTTAGGATTTGTAGAGATTCAAATTTACATATNGTAGATCTTGTTACAGGACCCAAAGGAGAATTGGAATCTGACCAACTGAATACGGTCCTTTCTTACGATTAAGTCCCTACTGAAACTTACTCATTTCACTTGTTAAGTCACAGAGTCCCACTAGGACTTATATCAATATATCAGAAATCAAATCCCAGTTTTAAACCAACATCAAAACTTTTACTCCAGAACCATAAGTGCCCAACACTGATAAAAAAAAAAAAAATTATATATATTTTATATTTTATCACTCAAAAAAATTTTAAAAAAAATTATTATTATTTTATATAAACAATGAAGCATGTAACATGCTTAGATGCATCTCAATTCAAACATAGTATAACTCACAAAATTAATTCAATAGAGTACACCCTTTTATTTGCAACAATCACTATAGATGTTCAATCCTCATAAGATCATCAATGTCAAAGTTTATGTGAGTGTGTGAGTGAGCAAACTTATATAAGGTAACAATTCTTTATTTTATTCTTTTTCTTCAATATATTTTTATAATATTATCCATGAGTATTTTCTTCTTATAGATGCTCCCAAGAAATTGTCACTCACCTCAAAAGTCAAATTTTATGTTAGAGCCTAGATACATGAGCATCTCCTCTAAACACTAGTTTGCTCAACCTTATTTTTATGTCCATTTTTGTTGCTCATCTTTTTCTACAATGATTAGATCAATGATTCTTTCTATAAGGATTTAAAGAGATAAATCCGTGTAGGGTGTTAGTCTTTTTCCACAATGATTTAACACCGAATTTTTCTATATGGATCAACTCTTTGTGTTTGGCAAGGGGATAACTCTTTATTAATGTACTAAGTTTAACTAGTATTAGTCAATTCAAGGCATAAACTTCTTCTATGATGAGCATTTCATTTAATAATATAAACTTTAATTATTATATGCATACATATAAGTTCCTCACAGTGCTTTATAAATGAATTTTGCCAAGATAATCTATAGAGTTAGTATGCACAAAGTGAATTGCACAAAGTAGAGAGATGCATAGGTTCAGGAATTTATTAAGTGAGAACACAAGTGCTCAAATTTCGACATATTAAGCATGCACTTTCTTTAAAGAAAAACTTTGAACCAAATCAAAAAAATTTTATATTATATTTTTCTTATTTAAAACTGAAAAACAGAAACCTAAAAGCAAAACAGAAAAAGAAAGTGCATGTCCTAGACTAATCAATAATATAAAGAACATGCAAGAGTCCTATCAATTAATGTGACATGGCATCATCTTTAACCACCCACTTTGCTTTAAATTTTGGCCTATTCTTTTCATCAACACCACTTTGTATGATTTTTTCTTTATTTTGAAAATAAAAATCTGCTAGTTCACCAATTTTGAGACTTATGGAGGTTATTTGACTCAACTCTTTAACCTTATTTTCTAAATTCTTTTCATTCCTTGTATATTTTATTTGTCTTTCTTTTTTATGTATTTTTCTCAAGTTAAAACAATGTGCCTTTATATGGCCAAGAATACCACAAAAATGACAAGTAGAAGTAAAATTAACTTCGGACTTACCTTGGTTATTTATCATTGATTTATCATGTGAGACTCTTAAAACATGAGTTTTAGATATGGCCTACTTTGGGACTTCCTCATCTTGACTTCTTTTAACAAAAAATGATATCTTTTGATAAAGTGGCAACGGATGATAAGCATTTGAAATTTTTTCAATTCTTTTTCTAGTGCAGCCTTTTGATCTTTTAATATTGACACTTCAACACCATAAATTTTTAATGCCTCAAAAAGATTATTTTTCTCATTCTCCACAGTATTAAATCTATTGTACAACTTTTTGTTGAGTTTCTTTAATTTGATCCCTTCTTCACACACATCATTGTATGCTTCCTGTAAACTTAACTCATGATCAGCCACAATTAGAGCAACCTCCGAATCACTATCATCATCATCACTTTCAGATTTTGTTAGCCCAATATCATACAAATCATTAACAACAGTAGAAAAAGCCACAAAAGTATTATCATAATCAGATGATGAATTTGAAATTTTAGATTTTGAACTATCACTAAGTGTGACATTCAATACTTTACCTTTACTTTTTCTGAAATCTGGACATTCAATTCTTATGTTACCATAACCATTACATTCATGACACTTTACTTTATTATTATTATCAAATTTTTCTTTATTCGATTTTTCAGAATAATTTTTCTTTGTAGAAAGTTTTTTACCTCTTTTTTTTTTCTCTCCACTAGACTTTTTATTAAACATGAATTTTCTGAACTTTCTTGCTATGAGATCTATATCTTCATTGTTAAAATTTTCTTCATCAGAAAAATCATCATAATCATCTTTTACTGTTTTTAAAGCAATGGACTTACTTTTTCTTATTTGAGAAAGTGAGGATTCATACGTTTATAAGGAAGTGATAAGCTCTTCAACCCTTATTGTATCCAAATCCTTACTTTCCTCAATGGCAATAACTTTGGGTCGAAATCTTTCAGGTAAAGATCTCAAAATCTTCCTTATGACCATTGAATCCTCCACCTTCTCGTCGAGATTAAACTTGAAATTCACAAGATCATTTAGTTTAGCATAAAAATCATTAAAACTCTCATCTTCCATCATTTTAATCTCTTCAAATTTTGAAGTTAGCAATTGCCATTTTGAATTTTTCACTATTTTTGTGCTTTCATGTGTAACCTCCAAAATATCCAAATCTTCTTTAGCAATCTCACATATGGAGATTCTTTTAAATTCTTCGGGGGATACCGTCATGAAAATAGCGTTAATTCACTACAACAAAAAGGGCCTATTGCTGCAAAATCTTTTGCCAGAAAACTATCAAATTTTGCAGCAAATGACCATACAGTGGCAGAAAGTCCCGCCGCATGTTTGCAGATAATAAATTGCCAATTAACTACTATCTTCGGCCATCTGAAAATTTGTCAAAAATAGCTACTTATTATGGCAATGGAAGCCGCTGGCATTAGTCATTTTTCTTGTCAGAAATACTACAACCCGCCCTCCCAATCTTGATCAGTTAACTCAATTCCCGGAATGCAACCTTGCCATTTGTATGCTATTTCATAATTTAGGCTATGGCTATTGAATACTTATTACACATACATATTGTAGGAAATATATTATATTGGAAACTTATGTTGCTAGAAAAAATAATTCACAGCAACTTTGAAGCCTCACAATAACTTAATTGCAATGCGATTCGACAAATTGAGACTGACTTCAATTAGCTTTTGCTACTACTACACATCTATATAAAAGGTTATTATTGGCAACTATGTCTTTTGGAAAAAACTTTTACTGAAAATTGTGAATCCTCAATCTGCCTTATTGCCGCCTAATTAGTTTTCCCACTTTAGGAATTCATTGATGATTCAGCTATGCAAAAAAAACTATTCTTGGCCATTATTTTCTCTGCTATAGCTCAATCTCGGCAAATTTGTTTTACATCTCATTCTGAATACAATGACCTACATTTTATTGGCAGAGATTGAAGGGTCCTGATGATGCATTCTTGTTAGAAAATAGAAGAAATCAAGTGGACACAGATATTTGATTATCCAACTAACGACTCACAAACAAGGCACATCCAAATGAACACATGTTTTATATATAACTTATTTTTCCATTAAACATATTTTCCATCCAAATACACCCTATTCAGTTGGTCAATATCCAGCCAACATAAACCACAAATTGCACATGATCATATCAACACACATGACTTAATCATCAATTCTAGTCTCATTAATTACATGCTTCCCATAATTGGCATCCTGTTCAATCTGACATGCTCAACCAATATACATAAACAACATATTCACACGAGTCCCATTTCTATGTCCCAAAACAGAACTATTACAGATCAATATATATAGCATGGTTTCAAGTCTCTTCCCTGGTCGGGGATCTTGGCTAAAAAAAAAACACACCTCATTGTCCACATCATGCCAAGGTTGGCCCACTTGTGTCTTCATCAGGAAGGTTCCTTGAAATCTCCTCTTGCTGCCATGCTTCATACTCCCTGCACATATATTTCGAGTTAAAGTCATGAAAATCCATTTTTTTAGAGTTGAGTTGCTTCCAAAATAGCAAAGCTAATAAATTACTAATATTATGACAATGTTGGACACTTACTATGTACCCTATCCCATCATGCAATTGACTCTACTCGCCGCCACCAATCGCAGGTATTTTTATCCAACCATGCAAATTATTTAGTTAATCTAAAGCAGAGTCGGTGAAAGCACTAGTCACACTTAGGCTCACTTAAGCAGAAGCACAGTCTTGACTCTGGAGCATATGCATGCGCACAACTGACTGAAGTAAAGTGCACATGTTTAAAAATATTTAGAATAACCAAAAACCATAAAATTAAAAAAATAAAAACTTTAAAAAGCAAAGTGGTAAAATATTTAGGCTGTTAACACAATTATTAGAGTATTATGCAACAAATAAGACAAGTAATAAACTAATTATATAAAATTTAAACAAAGTACGTGGTTCAAACAAAATATACCAAAAAGGTCCTGACCAAAAAAGTTTTCAAAAATTGCTTCTGCGCTAACACAAGCAATCAAATATCAATCCATCTAGAAATCCAACCTGAAATATTATGGTGCCATGGTAAGTAAATTATCTTCAATATCAACTAAACATTTGAGTATATTTGATTAGATATTTTCTACGTCTTGAGCTTATTTTTATAATTTTCTTTCTAAAATCAATTAGAAAAGTGTACTTTTCTGCACTATAAGCTTCCAAAAAAGCTTATAAAAACCACGATTTTGCTTCGCTTTTGCTATGTGAAGCGAAGCAAACTTGGCATTTTCTACTTTGAGCTTTTACTAACTATTTGTGGAGCCTACTTGGAGCCCAAGCTGTCACCTTAAAATCCTTGTCTAGTGTTAGGAATCCAAAACGTTCTTGAAGGCTAATTTAGGAAATATTAGGCTGAGATATTCCCGGAAACAAGAGCTGCGGCAGCCCTTATTGCCAAGAACTTGGTGCCCAAGCTTGACCTCCAAGAGTCTATTTTAGGAATCCATCTGTAGCACCCTTCAATCCCAATTAAAATGGTGGTTTTTTGAATCAAACAAGGAAGCTTCCCTACATTGTGCCGCCCCTCTCCCCTTAAGGATACACTAGTAGCTGCTGTCCACTTGGGAGATCCCAAGAAAATCAAGATTTGAACCAACTTGGTGCCCAAGCATTGACTAGTCTGAAATAGGAAACTCCTGGCAACTTCTAACCAGCATATTCCCCAAGCTGGCGCCCCCCTCATGACTAAAGAGACTCTAATCCTAGCCTTAATGATAATTTTGTTTTTTGTTTTTTTGGCACCAGGGTGTCCAAGAATAACAACTTGACTAATCCCGAGGGTGGACAAGCCCTCAGGAAGGAGTTTTCCGGGGGAGTAAGACGCTTAACCTTTGCATTTGAAACCAACCTAGGGTTATGGCAATTTTTTATATATTAAAAAAAAAAAAAAGAACCATCCAGCAACCTCAGCAACAAAACCCTACTTTTCTTGTTTGTGCCACCACTCTCCTCTTCCTCTCTCTTTGCAAAAAAATTAAATTCAGATTAGGTCTAAAGAAGCTGACTGGTAGCACACCTTGTGCCACCACCCTCAGTTTCTTTAACTCAATTTCTGGTTTAAAGTCATAGGAGGCCCACTACTGCCACTCTACAAGCCTTCTCCTCGAGTTTTATTACCAAATTATTGGAAGCAAACATCTTATCAAAAAGAAAAATTATTGGAGAAAAATCTCTGGAAGTAACAGCCACTCTAGTAAAGGTTCAATCCAAAGTTTCTTCTTTGCCACCCCCTCTGCAGCCTTGTTCTTTCAAGTCTCCTTCCCTATCTTCCATAGAAATAGGTTTCCAAAAACCCAAGTAAGAAAATTGTATGAAAAGGTCCTTCCAGATTCCCTATTATGTGGCAGGTACACATACTATTTCCCCTGTTTTGGCTGTCCAGGTTTAAAACTACATGATTACCATCCTCTTTGCTTTACTCTATCTTACAACAAATCTAACTGAGCATCCTTAAAAATTTACAGACTCCCTTTGATGCAACTCCACCTATATGATTATAGCTCTCATTGAGTGCTGCTGTCCATGCATTTACAGCAATGTTGATATAAATACTAAAAGTAATGTTAGATGTCCTTTATAGATACTTTTCAATAATTATAATTTAATAAGAAAGCATCAATATGATACTTTTCAATCCTAAGAGGTCATTTGATGTATATATATATATATATAGAGAGAGAGAGAGAGAGAGAGAGAGAGAAAGAGAGCTAAAGGCTATATATGTTGTAGTGGTAGTGTACACTGCAAATACACACACACACACACATATATAGATCAAATGAAGACCACTTGTCTGAAAACATATAAGAATACAGCTTTAACAGTCTAAGAACCTTATAGAAAGATGGTTGTTTACTTTTTAGGCTTGAAACCCTCATGTACTTTTTCTCTAATAACAGTGAGGATGACTTGGTAGCATCAAATGCTCAAACTGTAGAGCACAAGAGAGTTTAGCTAATTACAAAGAAAAATAATTTCTCTATTATTACAAAAGTATAAAATGAGAATGAGGATGACCCAATAATTACCTTCTTTATCCAAGAGTTGTTACCACATTGGAAACTTCCATCTACCCTCACCGAGGTACAGATGCAAGTGGTAGCACGGTAGATATTTGAACCAGCAAAATGAATATAACTCAGAATCAAAATTAACTCAAACCCAAACAAAATGTTCACACAAGTATTTAGTGAGTAAAGCTTCAATATTTCTACGTAACACAACACCTAATGTTCAAGATACATTTAGAACTGAAACATATAAAAAAATTGTCTAGGGTAACCATAACAACCCAGCCTTTTAAGTGATAAGTAACTACAAAAATGACATCTAACTATCACTTTTGAGGCCATACTAAAGCGAACGGTTTACACACAGCCACCAAATATGACAGTATAAGTTAATCAGTTACATATACATAAAGCAATTAGGCCATGCTAAGATACGTAAGAATAAAGTGTTAGTAATATGAGAAATTAGGCCCCGCAGTCAAGTCTTCTCCACCCACAATACCAAAACCAGCAACACCCCACGTCGCAAACAATCCATACAGCAACCCAAACAGCCACACTACCGAGTTTTCTCCGCCCACAACACCCCAAATCAGAGGCTATTACACATCAATGTAACCAAGAAGTCAAAACACTAATGTTTCTTACACAACCAGAACCTTGGCAACTTTCTAAATGGTACTAATGTACAAGTCACGAAAACAACAGTATAAATACGAAACTGGTTAATGGACTTTCTTACCCAACTTTCGTTGCAGTGAATACAGTGAAATCAATAGTGAGAATAAGGGGCGACTTACGATGGTTCATACATCTGCGATGGTGCACGATGGGGAAGACCGAATTGAGCAACTAGTGCGGCGGCACAACAACTACAACGAATGGAGAGAGAGAGAGAGAGAGAGAGAGAGAGAGGTTCTGGGTAGCGTTCGACGGTGACACCCACGTGCGTGTGCTCGAGGTGGCTACTGCTCACCGCGACTCTATGGTCGCGGGTGGTGGTTGGTGCTAGAGACGGGGAGGGGGGAAGACAAGGCAGGGTCACAAGCAGGGGGCTTGGGGGTCTCTGCCCAGGAAGGGGAAATAGGTTACGGGTTGGGGAAAGAAGAAGATAAAGGGGGAAAAAGAAATAAAACGATGGAGACTATCGGGGGAGACTGAAGAGGGAGAAAAATAAAGGGAAGAAGATTTGAACTTTTGTGTGCTTAGTAAATCACAGTAAATAATTAAATTTAACTCTATTAAAATTAGTGACAATTGAATGCTGTCGTAAAATTTTAAGAAAGTGTCGAAATTAACTTTTTGGGTCAGAAAATATTTGTGACAACATGTTTTTGCGGAAAAAATGGGTTTTAGCCACGATTGCATCTTTTTTTTTTTGGAAACATTAATCTTATGGATAAAAGTAATGATTTACGGCAAGTTATAAGTTGTTGAAAAAAAATTGGTAGCAACAGGTCGTTTATGTTGTAACCAAATATGACAGTATAAGTTAATCAGTTACATATACATAAAGCAATTAGGCCATGCTAAGATACGTAAATAAAATGTTAGTAATATGAGAAATTAGGCCCCGCAGTCAAGTCTTCTCCACCCACAATACCACAACCAGCAACACCCCACGTCGCAAACAATCCATACAGCAACCCAAACAGCCACACTACCGAGTTTTCTCCGCCCACAACACCCCAAATCAGAGGCTATTACACATCAATGTAACCAAGAAGTCAAAACACTAATGTTTCTTACACAACCAGAACCTTGGCAACTTTCTAAATGGTACTAATGTACAAGTCACGAAAACAACAGTATAAATACGAAACTGGTTAATGGACTTTCTTACCCAACTTTCGTTGCAGTGAATACAGTGAAATCAATAGTGAGAATAAGGGGCGACTTACGATGGTTCATACATCTGCGATGGTGCACGATGGGGAAGACCGAATTGAGCAACTAGTGCGGCGGCACAACAACTGCAACGAATGGAGAGAGAGAGAGAGAGAGAGAGAGAGAGAGAGAGAGAGAGAGAGGTTCTGGGTAGTGTTCGATGGTGACACCCATGTGCGTGTGCTCGAGGTGGCTACTGCTCATCGCGGCTCTATGGTCGCAGCGGTGGTCAATGCTAGAGACGGGGAGGGGGGAAGACAAGGCAGGGTCACGGGCAAGGGGCTTGGGGGTCTCTGTGCATGAAGGGGAAATAGGTTACAGGTTGGGGAAAGAAGAAGATAAATGGGGAAAATTCCAACTCGTGTGCTAGAGGTGGCTACTGCGCGCTCACCGCAGCTCTATGGTCGCGGGCGATGGTCGGTGCGAGAGACGGGGAGGGGGGAAGACAAGGCAGGGTCACGGGCAGGGGGCTTGGGGGTCTCTGCCCAGGAAGGGGAAATAGGTTACGGGTTGGGGAAAGAAGAAGATAAAGGGGGAAAAAGAAATAAAACGATGGAGACTATCGGGGGAGACTGAAGAGGGAGAAAAATAAAGGGAAGAAGATTTGAACTTTTGTGTGCTTAGTAAATCACAGTAAATAATTAAATTTAACTCTATTAAAATTAGTGACAATTGAATGCTGTCGTAAAATTTTAAGAAAGTGTCGAAATTAACTTTTTGGGTCAGAAAATATTTGTGACAACATGTTTTTGCGGAAAAAATGGGTTTTAGCCACGATTGCATCTTTTTTTTTTTGGAAACATTAATCTTATGGATAAAAGTAATGATTTACGGCAAGTTATAAGTTGTTGAAAAAAAATTGGTAGCAACAGGTCGTTTATGTTGTAGTGATATAATCTATGCATGACGGAATGAATAATTAATATTATGTTAATAAATCTAAAACAACTAATTGGGTGCATGAGCGGTGTCGACATATGAAAAATTCTATTCATCATTCTCACACACTATACTTTTTTTTTTAAATTAATTAAATTTTTTTACTCTCGTCCAATATCGATCCCACATTTGATAAGAGAATATATATATATATATATATATAAATATAGTGTGTGGTGTGTGAGGATGATTATGAGTAGCTCGTGATATATAGATCATTTGAATCCAAAGAGCAAGGTACGGTACTGTTGAAAATTAAATACGTACGCTGGTTAATAAAAAACGTAAACGCTAGCAGCTTATAAAGGATTCTCCATATATATATATTTTATTCGATCCTGATGATCATTAGGCCATGACCTGGTTAATTTCTCTCTACACGTCTCATGATAATATTTAAACAAAATGTTCTACAACCGACTTAATTAATTTGCTCTCAGTTAATATATCTTTTATATATAAAAGAGCGAATGCTGAAATGAATAGTAAGCACAACATTTCTTCCAATTTTATCCTTCCTCTTTACAGTAATATCCAATTTCATCCTACACAGTAATACAATGAAATGAATAGTAAGCACAACATTTCTTCCAATTTTATCCTTCCTTTTTACAGTAATATCCAATTTCATCCTACACAGTAACTATGCACAGTAATATAATAATTCGATTCCTACACAGTAATACACAGTAAAATGCACAGTAAAGATAATATAATAATTCGAATGAATAGTAAGATAATAATAAAAAATTTAAAATGCACAGTAAATATAATAAAAAATAATATAAATCGTCGATATTTTCCGTTACTACACAGTAACGATGCACAGTAAATATAATAATTCGATTCCTACACAGTAAAAATAATAAAAAATTCGAAATGCACAGTAAAGATAATTATTTCTTCTTCTTTCTTTCTTTTCTCTTCCCGTGCGTTTCTCTTTTCTCTCCCGTGCTTCTTTCTTCTTTTCTCTCTCTCCCCGTGCTCTCCCCTTCTCTTTTCTCCTTCCCGTCGCCCCTACTTCGGCCGGCCATTGCACCCCCGTCCGGTGGAGGTGTCGTACACCACCCACCCAGTTTTCTTCCCCTCTCACCGGTGAACATCCCCACCAAATTTCACCTCCATCCGAGCCACCGTTAGCCACCTACAGCCCATCTAAGCCGCACGGTTTTCAGCCGTTTCCAGCGCCGTCGCACCACCTCCGCCCACCATCTCTTCACAGCTTCTTCCCCTACAAACAGGTCTGAACACATCTACAAAGATATGAAGAGATATGTTTTTGGTTGATTTTCTTGCGTTTATTTCAGATCTGTTTGTAAAAAATTTATTCAAGTTTTTTTTTTCCTTTCGTTTGATTTCTATTTTTCAGATCCACAGAACAAATTTCTTTTCTATCTGTGTTCATATGTTTTTTTTTTCTTTTTGATTCAAGTTTTTTCTCTTTCAGACTTTCATCTTCACTTTCTCTTTTTCAGATCTGCTTTTTCTCTTTTTCTATCTGTTTTTATTTTTCAGATCAACACGCAGGTGACCTTTGCTAAGCGGAGGAAAGCTGTACGAGTTTTGCTGCAATTCAAGGTATTCACCAGAACAACAAAACCACTTTTGCACCCTCTAAACCACAAAAGGCAAAGCAAAACCATCAAAACTGCTTCCTTCTATTTTTATTTCTCTATTTTCTAAGTCATCTTTATTTTATTTTCATCTCCGAGTTGATTTTTTGAAAGAGAAAAAAAGTGATTTTTTTGGGTGTTGAACATGTATTTTTGTTGTGTATTGACAGATCTATATCTATTCCTTTAGATCTATTAGTTTTCACTTTAAACGTAGAAGTTAATACAACCCTCATCTGCTACCAAAAATAAAATGGAGCACACAGAATATCTACCAGAATATAGAAACACAAATATGAATATTTCTGAAATATTATTTTATTATCTCGAAGAAAAAAATTACAGAAATTTGAGGCATTTCGCCTCATTCTTCAAACGATCTTGCTCCTCTAAAATTTGCGTAGCATCTCTGTCTAAAGGAGTAGGCAATCTAAAAGAAGAATTAAGCAAGGATTTTAATTTCCTATTCTCTTGCTTTATTGCTTCTATCTTCATGTGAGACTCCTGAAGAAGGCGCTGAAGGATAGAAATTTTCTCATTGAGTTTGTCCAAATCATAAGGTTTGGATTGTAGTCGCTGAGAAAATGCATAAATAGCTGATGAGTAATGGGTACCGAGATTTACAAGCTCGTAGATAGCTTCAACATCTGACTTATTAGCCAGATCATTATTGTATTGTACTATAGAACCTACAGCAGAAGCAGAAACAGCTGGTGAAAAAGGTGTTGAATACCTCACGTATTGGTTACGAGAAGATTGCTGGGCCATTGTAGAGTAAGAATGCAGAGAGAGATTGCAGAGTAAGAATGCAGACTAATTACAGAAAAGTAAAGAAGTTGGGATGCGAGTGAAGATGAGCTGAATATCTCTTTTATAGACAAAATTATGACTAAGCACCTCTATTGTTTCACAGCATCTCTCGTGAAGCGTCTCTTTACAAGAGACAAGAAGATGTAGCATCATAGCTCTGCGGCGCCTGACAGCTACAGAAAACTTGAAAAAAGATTTGCGGTGCTTTTTCATTTGCGGTGCAAATGAAAGGAAAAAATATTTGCTTCAACGAAATGAAAGGAAAAAAAAAACCCCACTATGAAGACCTTCTCTCCTATACTCATCTTCTCTCTTCTTCATTTTGGCAGCTGTCTTATTTGGAGCAATTGCAGAAGAGGCAATGGGTTGTACAACAATTGATTTCATGAACCACACTGGCGAGGTAATGAAATTATTTAATACAACGACACAAGAATTTTATGATATGCATACTGTTCTTCAAAATTTACCTTTGAAGAGTTCCTGTAATATTTTGTTAATATGTTTTATATATATGTTTTATATATTGCTTTCTAGGATCTGTGTTTCAAAAACTTTTATCATAAACTTTTTTTTTTGTGATTTATATATATTCATATAATTTATTAACTCAATTGATATGTTATTAGATTTGAATTCATGCGCAATTGCCTTTTACTCATTTGAGATTTTTCAAGATTCATTGTCCATGTCTCACTGTAAGAATATAGCAATAAATGATGACTATTAATTTCCAAAACTCACCACCTTTCTTTCTACCACGATTTTATAAAATTTACACCTTATAACCAGATTGAGAAACACAATAAATAATACAAATTAATCACATTAAATCAAAAATATGTGCCTTGCACATTGGAATCCACACCTAGTAAATATATATATATATATATATATATATATATATATATATATATATGTAGTCCCCTCCTGCTTGTTATATACGAGTAGTTTTATATATATTGGATGGTAGCTCATGCTGCACCGGCCACCGCCAACTCGAACTCGGAAATGATTGGAGTTTCAGCTTAATTGCTTGTACAAATTGAAAATGATTGTATTCTTATGAAACTAATGAAAAGATAGAGAGCAAAAGAGAGAGAGATGTTTAGAGAACTTTGTTTTCTCTTATTTCTTTTGTGTCTTATACAAATGAGGACTCCCTCTATTTATAGGGATCTCTTGGTACAAAGAATGGTTATGATTGTTACATTTGTCATCAATCCAATGGTAAAGAGTACAAAGGAGGTTAGGTGTACCTAAAATCACCATTGGGGGGTAAGTGTACCTAAAATCACCATTGAAGACAAGGCAGGGTCACGGGCAGGGGGCTTGGGGGTCTCTGCGTAGGAAGGGGAAATAGGTTACGGGTTGGGGAAAGAAGAAGATAAAGGGGGAAAAAGAAATAAAACGATGGAGACTATCGGGGGAGACTGGAGAGGGAGAAAAATAAAGGGAAGAAGATTTGAACTTTTGTGTGCTTAGTAAATCACAGTAAATAATTAAATTTAATTCTATTAAAATTAGTGACAATTGAATGCTGTCGTAAAATTTTAAGAAAGTGTCGAAATTAACTTTTTGGGTCAGAAAATATTTGTGACAACATGCTTTTGCGGAAAAAATGGGTTTTAGCCACGATTGCATCTTTATTTTTTGGAAACATTAATCTTGTGGATAAAAGTAATGATTTACGGCAAGTTATAAGTTGTTGAAAAAAAATTGGTAGCAACAGGTCGTTTATGTTGTAGTGTATGCACCATACTTATAATATCTCAAATAGTTAAATTGTAATCCAAGCAAACTTAACAAAATAAACATCCACGATTTCAGTACAAGTCTTAGAAGACGGTAACCTAAAAAACATGGGAGACCAGACTCTATATTTACATTACCAAAATATACTATTAAGGAAGTTCGTCAAGTAACTTGTGTAACTTGACTACCGAGGCCAGAATACTATCCAAAAACTAACTATGGAAGCTGTAAGTTCCGCGTCGTGTCTATGGCATCTAGTCAACCTCCTTCAGTCTACCAATGTCTGCTCCGTACTCTGATCCTGACACATCGCCTACCATTCGGGGGGAATGGTAGTTAGGACTACCACGGTGAGATTTGATTACAAATCTCAGTAAGTTAATAGGAAACTCCCACACAGGTTAATTATGAATGCATGGCAGTAAAAGCAAGAAAGCATTTTTAAAGCCGTAAGAAAGCATAGCATAACTTGACATATAGCATGGCATAACTGACATAACCTCAACTGAAACATGAACTGAACTTGACTTGACATGACATAAATTTGAACTTAAAATATAACATGGGCTAACAACATAACATGGACTTGAATCATAGCATGAATGTGAACATACATAACATAAACATGAACCTGAATTTAACATAAACTTGAGCATAATATGACATAAACGTGAGCTTAAGACATAATGTGAACGTTAACATAACATGACATAAACGTAAACTTGAAAATAACATGTACGTGAACATAACATGACATAATCGTGAACTTGACTTGATATGAACATGAACTTGAAACTTAACGTGAACTTGAAACTTAACGTGAACATGAGCATAACATAACATAACATGAACTTGATCTGAAACTTGACTTAACATGCACTTGATCTAAAACTTGACTTAACATAAACTTGGAATCTTGCTTCTTTACTTAACATGAACTTCGACTTGAATTCTGACAATAAAAAATTATTCCGCCAGTCGTTTCGACAGAAATAGTGAACAATCAAAATGATTCCGTCCAACATATTCCATCAAAGATACTCAGATAATTAGAATGATTCCATCATAAGTATTTTAAAATATGTACCCTAGCAATCAAAATGATTACACAAGGAGTACCTAGTAATACTCTGACAATCAGAATGATTCCATCACGAGTATCTTAAAACATGTACCCTAGCAATCAGAATGATTACACTAGGAGTACTTAGTAATACTCTGACAATCAGAATGATTCCATCACGAGTATCTTAAAACACGTACCCTAGCAATCAGAATGATTACACCAGGAGTACCTAGTAATACTCTGACAATCAAAATGATTCTATCACGAGTATCTTAAAACATGTAGCCTAGCAATCAGAATGATTACATCATGAGTGCCTAGTAATACTCTGACAATCAGAATGATTCCATCACGAGTATCTTAAAACACGTACCCCAGCAATCATAACGATTACACCAGGAGTACCTAGTAATACTCTGACAATCAAAATGATTCTATCACGAGTATCTTAAAACATGTAGCCTAGCAATCAGAATGATTACATCATGAGTGCCTAGTAATACTCTGACAATCAGAATGATTCCATCACGAGTATCTTAAAACACGTACCCCAGCAATCATAACGATTACACCAGGAGTACCTAGTAATACTCTGACAATCAGAATGATTCCATCACGAGTATCTTAAAACATGTAGCCTAGCAATCAGAATGATTACACCATGAGTGCCTAGTAATACTCTGACAATCAAAATGATTCCATCACGAGTATCTTAAAACACGTACCCCAGCAATCATAACGATTACACCAGGAGTACCTAGTAATACTCTGACAATCAGAATGATTCCATCACGAGTATCTTAAAACACGTACCCTAGTAATCAGAATGATTACACCAGGAGTACCTAGTAATACTCTGACAATCAGAAAGATTCCATCACGAGTATTTTAAATAAGATACCCTAACAATCAGAATGATTACACTAGGAGTATCTGCATAACTGAACATGAACGGCATTCTGACAATCAAAATGATTTCGCCAAAAGTACCTCGTGTGAATTACAAGTGGAGATGCTTGGACAATCATAATGATTACATCAATAGTATTCTAGACATAACTGACTTAAATATAACTCGAAAGACATGACTTACTTGAGATGGAAGCACTTCATAACATGACAGAACATGTAACAGATATCATACTTGACATGACATACTTGCAATAGTGAATATTACATGATATGACATACATGTAACATATGGCATACTTATAATATACAGTAATACATGATAGAATAGATTGTGTAACTGATAAATATTCATGACAGAATAAATCATGCGTAACAGATAAACATGTAATGACGTGGCATGGCATGACATATATGATAACATACATAAATAAATTGTAGTTCCCTTACCCATCATACATACACAGTAAACTGATAGTAAGTTAGAAACTAACTTACCTCGATCATCGCGTTTTACGAGAATAAAGCACGAAACACGAGGAATTTTAAGAGGGTATTCTAAAAGTTAGAAATTTAATTACTAACAATTAGAAATGTGTAAAAGAGACAACTTAGAGTAAAATTACCATTTTATCAAATTTGAAAAAATTAAAATAAAACACAATTATGGAAAGCACACTATGGCCGAAACATCCGTAGGTCATTTCTCTTGATTTTTGTTGCAATTCTTTCCAACTTCAAAACTCATGCTTAAACCAAAATTTTGCAACAAACATCTTCCAATCCTAAGTTTAAAACCATACTTAAAATATCCATTTAGAAAAAGCTAATAATCAACACCAAACTACTTTTGTAAAAAGATCCAAACACTTGAATCACAAGCTTTGTGATTGAGCTGAGATATTGCATATTTTAACTATTTAAAACCAATGTATTTTAAATTCCTCATGACATTATTATTGGTTTTAGATGGAAAAATGGTTAATAAGCATAAATACGAGTTGTGATTTTTAATTGATTAATATCATGTTTATGCTTAATTTTATAACTAAGATATAATTGGGCAATATCTCTTCAAATATATAACATAATTTTGATATTTATTTTTGAATGTTATTTCTTTCTTCATATTTTCAGCTTGAATAAAATTCAAATGGGATCCGGTTGGAACTATTTGATGTTGGCTAAAATGTCTTGATTTGGATTGGTGAGAGTTGCACAAGAAAAGAAATAAAAAAAGGGTGGTTGGATTATAAAGAAATTAGAGGTTCCATGTGCTTGGTTTGAGGTGTAGAATCAGTGGAATTTTAATTCTCTATAGGAAGAGCCGTGCTTGACTTGTAGAGTGACAAAGTTTGTGGAGTTGATTGTGAGAATTTCGGCTGGAGTGAATTGGGAGTGGAGGAGAACCGTGTAGGAGTTTTCAACTAAAAGAGACAAGCTGTTTTATTGTGCTGAAAAGTCATCCAACGTAAGCTGCTCTTTCCACCATTTTTCAACTGCTCTTCTCCATGAAATTCTGCTGCTCTTCTCCACTGAAATTCTACACAAGTTGGGCAACAAAAAGTCATGAAATTCTGCTGCTTTTCTCCACTGAAATTCTGCACAAGTTGGGCAACAAAAAAAGTCAAGAAAATTTGCTGCAGAAACTAACTTGGACAGCAGCAAATCACGGCACACATGAGAAAAAATAAAGCAAACCACATGCAGAAAATTCTCATCATAGATGCAGGAAACTCAAGGCAGAAGCAACCACTCACACAAGCTGGAACTCACATACAGCAACACATGCAGAAAATAAAGCAAACCAAAGCACATGCAGAAAGCTTACACATGCAGAAAAATAAAGCCAAAACACATGCAGGAAAATAAGCATAAGCTCAACACACATGCAAGGCAACAGCTCACACATGCATATGCAGAGGAGAGGAAACACTTGGGCCCACGGGAGATGCATCACTCGGACAGCAATGCAGAAAATACACAAGCACAAACACATGCAGAAATGCAGAAAACAGAAATGCAGAAATGTAGAAAACAGAAATGCAGAAAATAGAAATGCAGAAATGCAGAAAATAGAAATTCAGCAATGCAGAAAACAGAAAAGTCAAGCTCACACATGCAGAAAATCAACCTCACGGCAGCTACACATGCAGAGAAAAAAATACATGCAGAAAATCAGGAAATTGACAGCACATGCAGGAGGAAACAAGCTGAAATCACTTGGCCAATCAACACTTGCAGCAGAAAGTATCTCACGGCAAAGCAGCACATGCAAGCATAATTCACGGATGCAGAGAACAAAGAAAAGTCAAGCAGAAAATCAACTTTCACGGCAGCAACTTGCACCTGCAGAAAAAACAATCAAAGCTAGAACTCAAATCAGCACATGCATGAAAGTAAAACACGGTAAAATGCAGAAAAAAACAGATGCAGAAAACAAGCATCACGGCTGGAATTCATGCACCGAAAACATGCATAAATCACAGACAGAAAATGAGAGGGCAGCAAACACACAAGCTGACCTATAAAACTAAGGGGCTGGCAGCTTAGTTGAGAGGGGGAAACACACACACAGAAATTACTCTGCACTAGACATTAGAGCAGCACTTGTTTTATTTTTCTGCATTCAGTTTGTTTTGCGGTTGTTTTCCATACCTAAACTAAGTGTTTTGAATTCATTTTCCTTTTCAGTTGCTGGTTTAGACGCAAGATATACTTGTTTTCATTTTTCTGCTTTATGTTTTATTTTGTTCGGTGTATTTTTCTGAAGTTTATGTAGAGCTAGTTTGTTTTCTGTTTTCATTTCAGATTAAAGGGATTGGTTTTGAGTTTATTTATTTCCTTTTTCTTGTATTCATTCTTGGGAGGTTGCAGGAAAAAATTTCAGTTTGTTTCTTGTTTCTTTCTCTGTTTTTCTTTCTTCCAGTAGTGTCTATTTCATTAGTCATTCGGTTTTCATTCTCTTTTATTTTGCTTAGTAGCTTCTTCTTTCTTTTCATTTACAGATATTTTTTTATGTTGGCAGCTCATTAATTTTTTATTTTTTTTTCGTTTAGCATCTTTGATTTTCTTCTAGGTTGTAACTCTAGTTCTTCTTCTTATTTTTTTGCTCTTTTCGTTTACATTATAGCTTACATTTGGTTTTTGTAGCAGGCGGCTAGGTAGCTTATTGAATTGTATTTTCATAGTTTTATTTTAATTTGCTTGCTATAGTTGTTCGGCTAGTGGGCAGCTATGATTTTTCTCATTATATGTTAATTTCTTCTATTGTTAGTTAGAGGTGGCAGTTTCATTTTAGTTTTCTTAGTTTATTTATTTATATAGTCTGGTTTGTTTTATTGATTAGTAGAGTGAGGAAAGAACGGAGAGGGAGTTTTTAACTTTTATCTCCTCTTTCATTTTATGTTCTTGTGCTATTTTCGTGTATTTTATTTTTGTTATAGACAATGTTTATTTAATTTTCATAACTTTGTGTTGAACCTTTAATTTGGGGTTTTTCAATATTCAGTACATGTTTGTCATTTATTTTCTAATCTAGTTTAAATTCTTAATTTAGTTTTATTATTTTCTGAATTTAATCTATTAGTCATTTACATTCTAATCCGACAATCAAAAATCTAAAAACATGAATCTAGTCCATGACTAGTAACCTCTTCATCCATTGCACATACCATCTGTTTTTTTTTTTCTCTTTGTGAAGTTTTTCACACTTTTTCAACGAGTTTAATTTTTGAGTAACTTTCCCTAAGGAGACGATCTAGGAATTTATTCCTAATTATTACACGACATACTCCTGCACTTGGGATAGCCTTTGTGCTACTCATTTTTGAGTGAGTCACTTTGACCCTAAATCAAAACATCTCCAAGAATTTCAAAAATCAAATCTTACTTCTAACATATTCATAACATCATCCTAAGATCAACTATGCTTTAAATCATCAAACTAAAGTCACCAAAATCACAAAATAACACTTGGAGGTTTTAGTTTTTGGTTTTACACTTAGTCCAAAAACAGAAACTTTTTCCTCAACTAGATTTGATAAATCTCTTGATCAATGGCTTAAGAAGGTCAGATCTTCGAAATAAAACATCACATGGCTTAATAATGTGTCTTAAATAGGATCCAACCATCAAACTTAAAATCACATGGCTAAAAATCAATAAAACATGGATCTAATCCAAAAAATCAAATCTTAGGCCTAACCTAAATCATCTTGCATAGAAAAATCATATCTTTAAAACTAATACTAAATATCTTCAAAATAACATCCTAACATGAAAATAAGAGACTTAGGATCATCATATAAAAATATCAAAGCCTTTAGAGTAAGATCAAACCACAAAATATTCAAACTTTTTCCAAATAAAAACTGTTTTTCCACTTCCAGTTTTCAAGTTTCTAGATCTAAAAAAATCTATTATCAAAAGCTTTATTCATGCAACAAAACCTCAATGAAAACTCTTAGAAACATGCTAAAAACTCTCCATAAAATTTTCTAACCAAGATATGTACATTAGCTTAGTCAAAAACTCCAAAACATAACATACTCTCCAGATTCAAGCCCAGAATGACCTTTCCATGGTTAAAAATACTTTTGACCAACCAAATGACCATGGAATGATACAAATAATATATCTATAGAAACTATAATCAAAGAGGAACAACTTTTATGAAGGATTAATTGTGTAAAAATACTTAAAAATGGTTGAAAAGCTCCACACAAAAGGACCCATAAATCTGCTCGAGAGAGCTCTTTTGGGTTTCTCTCTACGAATGGGATGAAGAAGTGATTAAAGGGAAAGAAGTGTAACAACCCACTATAAATTCAATGGTGGAATTTCTATAGACTTTAAAAATCTCGTGAAAACCACATAAGTTTTCACGAATCGATCAATCACATAGGTTTTAGTTTGTCAACATAATCAGTGTTATCACTCACTATGGTGCCAGAAATGCGAATTTAATCATTTGAGGTAGTTAGAAGTGTCAAAATATGTTATAGTCTACACCACTAGACTCAGTTGAATATTTAAGATTTTATAGTACAATAACCCATTTTCATCATTTCGGACGAAACTGCTGTTCGAAACTGTGAATTTATTTATAGGGGCACTTCAGGGTTGAGTTTTGGTAAACGGTTTTTACTGTAAGTTAATATGAATATTTATGATTTTTCAGTACTAAGTTTATTACGTTTGATGACTTGCAGAATTTCATATTGCAGATTTACAATATCGCTCATGGCCGCTTGACAATGAGCTCGAGCAGGTTGCGGGAAAACAAGATCGCTCGAGTGGAGACATTGGACACTCGAGCGAATTCAGGCAGAGTTGAACGCTCGATGCTCGCTCAACACCCCGCTCGAGGGAACATCGTATTTTACAGATCTAGGGTTTTTCCGCCGTCAGGGTATATAAAAGTGATTTTTCATCATATGGTCATACTTTTGACTAGAGAACACGTTTTTGAGAGAGAAAAACACAACTAGAAGAATTCAAGTCATCTGTTTTGGAGAGAGAGTTCCA
>QGSO01000452.1:868816-873347 GCA_011037825.1 Carya cathayensis
ACCAAACTAAAAATATCCCAAATACATGAAACATATTTCATACATAAAGGCATACTAAATAGCCATGATCACCACACTAGTCCAAAATGGTTGTGATCAAAAGAGTACTTGCGATACAACTCCAAAAGTACAAGTAGTAACTTAAGTTAAATACTATGCCATCATCAACATCGCACCGTGGCCTAGTCGACCAGCTGGTCAGATTCCAATTCCCCTTTGGGTCTTGTAACAAGATCTACCATTCGGGGGGAATGGTAGTTGGGACTACCACAGTGAGATTTGATTACAAATCTCAGCAAGTTAACATAAAACCTCCACACAGGTTAAAGATGCATGCATGGCAGTAAAAGCATGATGTATAATTAAAGTCGTAAGTAAGCATAGCATAACTTGACATATAGCATGACATAACTGACATAACTTGAACTTAAACGTGAACTGAACTTGACTTAACATGACATGGACTAGCAACATAGCATAAACGTAAACTTGAAAATAACATGTACATGAATATAACATGACAGAATCGTGAACTTGAAATATAACGTGAACATGAACATAACATAACATGAACGTGAGCTTCAACATATCATAAATGTGAACATAACATGATATGAACATGAACTTGAAACTTACGTGAACATGAACATAACATGTATGTGAGCATAACATAACATAACATAACATGAACTTGATTTGAAACTTGACTTAACATGCACTTAATCTGAAACTTGACTTAACATAAACCTGGAATATTGCTTCTTTACTTAACATGAACTTGGACTTGGATTCTGACAATCAAAATGATTTCGCCAGTCGTTTTATCAGAAATAGTGAACAATCAGAATGATTCCATCATGAGTATCTTAAAAACACGTACCCTAGAAATCAAAATGATTACACCAGGAGTACCTCGTATTACTCTGACAATCAGAATGATTCCATCAAGAGTATCTTAAAAACACGTACCCTAGCAATCAGAATGATTACACCAGGAGTACCTCATATTACTCTGACAATAAGAAATATTCCATCAAGAGTATCTTAAAAATATGTACCCTAGCAATCAGAATGATTACGCCAGGAGTACCTCATATTACTCTGACAATCAGAATGATTCCATCAAGAGTATCTTAAAAACACGTACCCTAGCAATCAGAATAATTACACTAGGAGTACGCTAGACATAGCTGACTTAAACATAACTTGAAAGACATGACTTACTTGAGATGGAAACACTTCGTAACATGACCGAACATGTAACAGATGGCATACTTGACGTGACATACTTGCAACAGTGAATATCATATGATATGACATACATGTAACATATGGCATACTTAACTTGGCATACTTATAACATACAACATTGCCTGATAGAAAAGATTGTGTAACAGATAAATATTCATGAAAGAATAAATCATGCGTAACAGATAAATATGTAATGACATGGCATGACATGGCATATATGATAACATACATGCATAAATTGTAGTTCTCTTACTCATCATACATACACAGTAAACTGATAGTAAGTTAAAAGCTAACTTACCTCGATCGTCGCGTTCTATGAGAATAAAGTGCGAAACACGAGAAACTGTAAAAGGTCATTCTAAAAGTTAGAAATTTAATTACTAACAATTAGAAACATGAAAACAAACTAACTTAGAGTAAAATTATCATTTTACCCTCTACATGTGGAAAAACGACCATTTTACCCCTAACTTAAGGATTTTACATCCTAACTCCAAAAATTTCCAAAATTTACATTCCTCATGTAAATTTTGTCCTAAACTCAAATATCAACTCAAAAAAATTTAAAACAAACACAACTATGGAAAACACACTATGGCCGAAACATCCATAGGCCATTTCTCTTGATTTTTGTTGCAATTCCTTCCAACTTCAAAACTCATGCTTAAACCAAAATTTTGCAACAAACATCTTCCAATCCTAAGATGAAAATACTTACAAAGGGTTGAAAAGCTCCACGCAAAAAGACCCAGAAATCTGCCCGAGAGAGCTCTTTTGGGTTTCTCTCTAAGAACGGGGTGAAGAAATGATTAAAGTGAAGTAAGTGTGTCTTGCACGACTCAAGACTTCTGTAGGGGGAATATTTGGACCTTAATGATCACTGAGTGGAGGTATACATGTGACATAAAGTGAAGGATAGTGGGGGGCAAAGGACAAAAGCTATGGGGCATGGTGCTTGATGGGGTGGGTTCCTCCATACTAATGAGTGCAACTTGAGGCAATGAATGATCTGCCAAGTGGGGAAGGAAACTTCTCCAAGAAACCTTGCCAAGGTGGCCAAATTCTTGGGCCTTAGTGGACCTCAACCAAGTGGGCTTCAATTGGGGGTTTAAAGGAGGTTTGGTTAGGGTTTGAGATGCTATCAAGCCCAAATCCAATTTTTCTTGGCCAAATCAAATTTCCAAGGTTTAAAATGTTGGATAAAGATGTCATAATAATAATTTGAGAAATTAATAGCATGTGGAAGTGATTTAATCAAGTGATTAAACACAATGCTAGAAAGTGAATCAAAAGGGTTTGAAGGCCAACTTTAGGGTTTGGGGAAACCGTTTAGGGTTTCGGTTTCAACCAAGTTTTTGGGGCTTCAAATGGATTCCAACCATTTAGGGTTTCACTAGGGTTGAAACCCTCTTTGATCTGGCTCAATTTGGTTGATCAGATGAAAAAGGTTTTGCTTAGGTGGCATGATCTCACACCTTGATTTCCTTCACAAATCCATCTAATGGTTTCTCTTTGTGCCAAGTATCTAATACTATTCATTATGTGTGGTTAAGACCTTTCCAAGTGTCCAAATAAAACTTCTCTAACCTAATTTGGACATTCCACACTGTGTTTTTGAAAACACTGCACTTAGTGTACGCTTATCGAGGTTACTATTCACTCCAAAAAAACGCATAATAAACTTAGTACTGAAAAATCCTAAATATTCTATTGAGTCTAGTGGTGTAAACTATAACGTAATCTGACACTTTTAATTACCTCAAACAATTAAAATCGCATTTCTAGCATCATAGTGAGTGATAATACTGATTATGTTGGCAGGCTAAAACATTTGCGATTAGCCGATTCGTGAAAACTTATGGGGTTTTCACGAGGTTTCTAATGTCTATAGAAATTCCACCATTGAATTTTTAGCGAGTTGTTACACTAATCATCTCTCTCGGTTAGAGCAAGAGGAAGAAAGACCAAATTCAGTGATCCAAGAAGCATTCCCTAATGAGCAGTTGTTTGCATGTGAGATCAAACTTCCGTGATATGCTGATATTGTAAACTACCTAGTTTGTAAAGTACTACCACCTGATCTTACTTACCATCAACCAAGAAGTTTTTGCATGATGTGAAATATTATCTTTGGGATGAGCCTTTGTTGTTCAAAAGATGCCCTGATCAAATCATTCGAAGATGTGTGCCGGAAGAAGAGATGCAAGCCATTCTCCATCATTGCCATTCATCATCATATGGAGGACACTTTGGAGCCACCCGTACAGCAGCTAAGGTACTTCAAAGTGGGTTCTTTTGGCCTTCTATTTTTCGTGATAGTTATACTTTGGTGAAAACTTGTGACCGGTGCCAACGTATGAGAAATATTTCAAGGCGTCATGAGTTACCATTGAAAAATATCTTAGAAGTTGAGTTGTTTGATATTTGGGGAATAGATTTTATGGGGTCTTTTCCTCCTTCTTTTGGCTTTGCTTATATCTTGTTAGTAGTTGATTATGTGTCAAAATGGGTGGAAGCAATTGCTACAACAACAAATGATGCAAAGGTAGTGCTCAAATTTCTGCACAAGAATATATTCACAAGATTTGGCACTCCACGAGCTATTATTAGTGATGAAGGGACTCCCTTTTGCAACAAGTTGTTTGATAATCTTCTTTCTAAATATGGTGTAAAGCACAAGATAGCACTTGCTTACCATCCTCAAACTAATGGCCAAGCTGAAATTTCAAATAAAGAAATCAAAAACATCCTTGAGAAGACGGTCAAAACCAATAGAAAGGTGACTCGGTTTCGAATGTGCTTCCAAGTGTAGAAGTGTCAAGTTGTATCAAGGATAAGTCCAGGATCGTATTCCACAGGGACAATGGGTTATCAAAGCGTATAAGGGATTTGTGAGTAACAAATGAATCGAGTATGAGAGATGAAAATAAAATTAAAATGCAATTCAAAAAAAAAATGATTGAAGTCGAAATTAGAGTTTCTAATCAAAAAGGCAAATTAACGAACACTTGGGTTGGGTTTGAGATTCTTTTTATTTCGGATTCTAGATAATTTCTCGATTAACAATCCAGTCAAGGTATTGATATTCGGAAGATAAGAAATTAAGCTCAAGTTTTTGCAATATTTTCTCAAGAAATTCTCTAATTTACTAGCCAAACTTATATTTATAATCAATCAAAAGAAGCCTTGATAATTTCAAGCTTTTGTTGTGCCTTACGTCAACAACAAAACAAGAGCAAGAGTCACAATCTATTTTCCATTTAAATCCGACTAGTAA
>QGSO01000453.1:0-75881 GCA_011037825.1 Carya cathayensis
TGCGAATGACAGACGACGTTCCATGTGCGAAGGTAGGGGACAGAGCCCTTGAATCTATAGTGGCGCCTTAGATTCCAACCCATTTTCCCTACAATTTGGTGTAGGGCAAGACAACCACCAGTTTGAGATAGGATCATCAGGTCGAGTTATTTGAGGAGAGTGTCTCCATCTCGCTCTCTCCTAGGAGAACCTTTGGTTAGAGAAACTGGGGTACAGATTTATAGAGTCTTCTGAAACAGGTGAATTTCAAAATGGGAAGAAATTAAGGTTTTAGGTTGAACATAATTCCAATTTCAGTGAATCGAACATCTAAACCAAGCTGAATATATTGGTTTGACTATTTCCAGTATATGAATCTTATCATCCCTATTAGACCATTTGTGTAACCGTGATCCATGTAATTTTTTTTTTAATCTTTCTTCTTTAGTTTCCAATTTCCTACGCCGTGACCTACACGTAAATTTTTTCGGTCTGCCTTATCTTTCGCCATAAACCATGTGAATCTTTCTTCTCCTCTATTTTTCTCTCCCGACAGCTCTCACCAACTCTGCCTCTCTCACCCAATATTTTTTCTCCCACATACAGAAGTGCTGCAACCTGAGCTTTCTGTGAACCATCTTCTCCGCATACGTTTACTGATGATGGAAACATCGAGGGTTGCCAAACCTCTTTACAATATTGAAGCTAAAATCCAGATTCTAAGGTAACTCCCATTTTCTCTCCTACTCCCCTATATTCCCACGCCTCACCTCACGGTACAATTCACTCTTAACAGAATTACAAAAAGGATAAAATGACAAGCTAATACTCTGGCTACATGACAGTCACTTGAATGCATAACATAATTGAAAACGCACAAAACAAGTAAATAACAACACACACACACAAAGCAGCTTAAACGCATCACTTCATGGTCCCAAAACGAACAGCTCCAGTTATAGCTAAACGCACAATTTCGGCAATAGCAACTCGGGGTGTGCAAAATTCTGACCCCTCCGATTCCGATCAATTCCTTCTCCGATTTTGACTCCGATGGCATTGGAGTGTTCGGAAATCGAGGTCAGAATCGGAGTAATTCTGACTCTGACTTTCAATTTTTTTTAAAAAAAAATCTAGATGCACGTTTTGCATCTGGATTTTTTCTAACTGAGTACTGGAACGACGCCATTCCATTTAAATAGAAACGACACCGTTTTGCACACGACCAGCCTAGTATGTTCTTCCTTATTCCTTCGTTCCTACTTCCCTTCATTTCTCAGTTCCTCACTTCTCAATTCCTCTCATGCTGCACGATGCCACGGCCCACAACCAAGCACGATTCTGCCGTAGTGCCTTTTTCATGCCGTTTTTGCCAATTGGTAATTTTAATTTTTAGGGTTTTAAATTTAGGAATTTGCTCTGAATTCTAGTTTATTATTTCTTATTCAAATTGGAAATTGGATTTTTGTAGATTATATAATTGTGTGAACGAATGTATTGAGGAAATGGTTGTGATGTTTCTTTTGTTGAAGTTCTTGATTTTGGACTGTCAACATAAGGTGTTTGTGGAAATGTCACAAACAAAAAATAATTGTGTTTGTCTCTTTATACTTCCCCTCACACATGGATACTTTAGAAACAAATTAGATGAGGGAGATGGGAGATCCGATCCTTATTGCTGGGGCCATTGGTTGATCTACCAATCCTTGTGTGAAAAGAAGTGTTTGTTGAATTATGGTTCCTCGATTATTGGTGGGGCTAGGGATCAGGGACTTGAAAAAGCCATAGGCGGGGAGAAGGTGTAGTAGTAGTGGGGAAAAGTATATTTTATTATTATTATTATTATTATTTTCCCTTCTGAATTAGGAACCAACTACAAAGGAACCCCATTTTGATAATGATGCTAAAAAGTAAAAACAATAGAGAGAATTCAAATTTTCAAAACACATGGAATTAGAAGAAGTAGAATGATTATTGAAACAGGCTCTGTTTTAGTAGTAAACTGGTTTAAATAGGTAACCTCCTTCAAAAGTTTTTGAACAATGGCATGATATCCTCACCTTTCATTCACTCATGCATTTTGAAATTGTTCATAAACTAGCTAACCTGGGTGCAGCTGTGCACAAATTTATCCTTTTGATCATCCATAAACAGCTACCCTCATATATGGTTGTTGGGCATTATACAACTTGGATAGGATGCGAAGGCCTTGATTTGATTGCTAGTGGGCATATAAAAGGTTATGCTGTTATGCATATTGAGTCCACCTAGCTTTCAGTTTTGGACTCTGTCAAATTAATTAATGTGACATATTTTAAATGATTTTATATGTCATTACTTCGTTGAAAAGCTAGTTAAAATGTGATGCACAGTGGCATATCCGAGATCTTAATTCGATGGATGCAAAAATAAATTGATGGCGTTATGCTTTTAAAAGAAAATTTTACTTCCATATATAGAAAAAATAAACCATTATTTAACCTAGAATGAATGATAAAATCCAATGTATTTTAGAGAAGCCAAAACGCTTTGGGGAACGATAAAGCATTGATTTCTCAAGTTTTTTCAAAACTCTTATTAAGCTAAAGACAGGATCAGATACTTGGGTTTAGAAGCATAACTCAAATGGCATTTTTACTTCAGCTTGGCATGATCAGTTTATTTGGAACTCTAATATTTAAATATGTGTGTATGAATATGTATATGAATATATATATATATATGCATGCATGCATGCATGCGTTTGTGTGCGCTTTGATTAGCTAGGTCTCATACGGCTGATCATGATGAATCAAAGCTGAAACTTGTAAGTTTCATTGATACACTTATTAATTAGTAAGTCTATTAATAAGTCTATTAATTAATTAAAGCCGAAAGTTGTAAGTTCCATCAAAGCCGAAAGCTGAACTTTCCTATTGATCATTTGTTGCTTTTTCTTAATTATTTTTGTTTTTTTTATAACTGTTTATACTTTTTGAATATTTTATATATGCATAGTACATGTCAGTTGTTCTGTAGGCCTTTATATATAGAGCTTATCTATTTGATACCTTCACTTGCCAACTATGTTATGCCAATCAGTCTATGCATTAAGTATATATACATAATTATATATATATATATATTTGAGAATTAAGTATTGATGTTTATATATATGTGTCAGATTTCAAGGTATGGATGCGCAACCACATGGGACTCCAGAACAGGATCAGGATGCAACAATTACATCCCCAGCACCGAGATCTAGACTCACTTCCAAAACACAAACTTCGTGTGTAAGTAGTCGATTTCCAGTCCCAGTAGACATAGAAGATGAGATACATTTAATGAGGAGGAGGAGATGGCTATTGGGGATGAGCTGGATGTACCACCTCCATCCCTGAGGCCACCACAACCACGATCAAATAAAAAAATGTCGTGGACGTGGGAACATTTCACCAAGGTTGACGGTAATCCTGAGGAACCACAGATGAGTTGCAACCATTGTGGTACACAAGTTGGATGTCATTCAAAGAAACAATGCACCGCTTGTCTGATATCACATCTTAATGGTTGACAGATGTATAAGATAGCGATTGATTGGCAGCCAAAGATCAGAGCAAGCTTAGTTACGAAACTGCTACAGTGATTGATGGTACGCCACTTAAGAAAATGGTCATCCCTCAATACAGTGAGAAGATGTTGAGAGATGTGCTTGCAAAGATGATAATTGAAAATGAGATGCCTTTTACTATAGTCGACAAAAGTTTATCAAGCTGCTTGAGCCACGATTTCCATTGCCATCACGGAATACAGTGATGCGAGATTGTATGAAGAGACATTTAAAAGACATGCGAGATTTCCTACATGTGTATCATAGCACACTACATTGACAGCAAATGGAATTTAAAAAATTGGATTATTGGATTCAAAGAAATCATTGATCATAAGGGTGCATCCATTGGGGTGGAGATGGATGATTGCTAGAAGGACTGGGGAATTCAAAAAGTTTTATATATTACAATTGACAATGTCAGTGCCAATGATACTACAATTGAATGGTTCAAGAGGAATACGAGGGTGAGAGATGATGTCATTCGGGGCCATGAGTTTATCCATATTCGATGTTGTGCTCATATAATCAACCTGATTGTTACTGAGGGGTTAAAAAAGGTTGACAATTCCATTACAAAAGTTCGCAACATTGTGCAATATGTGACGGCTTCCCCCCAAAGGTTTAAAAAGTTCAGGGCAATAGAAGAACAGCTTAGGATAAAACATTCACGGACGCTGTGCTTCGACGTTTTGACTTGATAGAACTCTACATACATGATGTTGGATGTGGCACAAAAGTACCAAAAAGTGTTTGAGCGGATGAAGGTGGAGGATGGGGGCCTTAAGTATGCTTTGTTGGAGCCTGCAGGAAAGGGGCTCGGTTTGCCGGACACACATGATTGGACGAGTGTGGATTTTTTTGTCACATTTTTGTAGATTTTTTATGACATTACTATGCAGGTATTTGGATCCCCATATATGACTGCAAACTTGTGATGACCCTAGTAGACTGTTATTTGGTATGACTCAGAGGATGCTTACCAAATATAATAAATATTGGGGCCAAGTTGAGAAGATAAAGAGATTACTCTTTATGGCTGTGATCCTTGACCTCTGATACAAGTTGGTTATTATAGAATATTGGGTAAATTCCATCCTCTGGGCAATGAAGGCTGCGTCGTTTATTACAGCGCTTAATTTATCTTGATGACTTATAAACTCAATACAAAAATAGTGGCCATCCTTCATCCGCAGTGGGTACCTCACACTCGACTCCGACACTTCCCTCTGATGACCTTAGCCCAGATGGAGCATTGCATCGACACCATCGGAATTACGACGTTATGAATGAGTATCATCAGCTCGTTGCATCGAAGAATATTATGGGGTGTACTTTGGAGGTTGAACGGTATTTTATAAAAGAGGTTGAGGCACCTAGTGCTGTATTTGAGATATTAATTTGGTGGAAGGCTAATTCCACCAAGTATCCAATCCTTTCTCATATTGCCCAAGATGTGCTAGCCATTCCTATCACTACGGCTGCATCTGAGTCAACGTTTAGTACTGGAGGTCGAGTGTTGGATGCTTTCCAGAGTATATTGTCACCGTCAACCGTGGATGCCTTGTTTACACACAGAACTGGATCAGTGATATGCTCCTTGGACTAGATAGCATTGGCATTAATGATGGGAGCTATAGGTTTGAAGAGGGTAACCTTATTTTACTTGTTTTTTATTATTGATTATTTCATTCTTTTTATGATTTCATAAATCTATTTAACTTCTACTTCTTATCATTTCACATATGTAATTGTGAACCCTAGTATAGTTACCGATGACTGATGGAGTATGGATAAGGATAAGTTGATAACAGAACTAACTTAATCTTTATTGGTATTAATAGTAATTAAATTCTACTTTTACTGTATTCAACATTCTGAATCAATATTGGTTTCTTTTATTGATTGAAGACTTTTTTTATCTTAATTTCAGGTACTCCGAATGACCAAGTACAGTGCGGTAGATGATGTTTTTCCTTTTAGTTGAATCAATATGTTTATTCTTATAGACTGTTTAATCAAACTTTGAAATGGACTGTTATTTCTATTATCAATTGTTTAGGACTTTCTAAATTATGTATTTACATTAATTATATTTATTATTATTTATTTAGTGTTCGGAATGGGCCTATTTAGAAGTCGGAGTTCTGATCGGATGTCGGAATTCTGACCACAATCAGATGTTGGAAATCTGATCGGAAGTTGGAACTATTCCTTTCAAAATTGGATTCGGAATACGATTTGGACTCTGACTCACATCGAAGTCAGAAGTGGAAAGGCACTGTTCCGACTTCGTCTGAGTCGAAGCACAGGCCTAATAGCAACGTAAAGCTTCAGCAACACCAAACGCACCGCTTCAATCTTCTTCAAAATGCAGCCTCCATTTTCCTCAATGATATAAATAACACTTCAGCATCTTCACTTCGTAAGCTTGGATTCGATCATTCCTTTCCCTTTCTCTAGCTAGGTTCCTAATAAACCCCCCTCTTTAATGAGGGATTCCTTCCAAGTCAATGGTTTCTCTCTTGGAAACATAGAGGATAGCCTCATACTTGAATTGTTCTTCACTAAGGAATGTTTCATAGCCAAGTAGTCTTCCCAAACATTAGTAAGGCTCTTATAGATTGCAGCATACTCTCTTGAAATTGCATAAACTTGCTCTACAAGCCCACTTAGAGGGCTCAACTCCTCCCCATCAGAAGTAAAAGAATCCTAGCCTTTCGCTAGAAGTACAAACTTGGCCTCTTCAATACAGTTTGGTCTCTTACCAAGACCAAAATGACTGTTGGAACCACTATCAATTACTAATGTTCCACTATTTGAATCCCTTGAAATTCCATACAAGTGACTCTGATTATCTTAACTAGGGAATGTGGCATTTTCCATTATCTTCAGACACATCAATAGTTGCAACAAACTTTGTAGATTCGGTCCATTCTTGACATGTTGAGTGACTGAACCATGTTCATTCCAATTTAACTTGTCTAGCTCTAATGCATTGCATCAACATGCTCCTTTAACCAATCTCTTAAAGCTGGATCACTATAGCCAGCCGGTAGGTCATAAATTGTCTCCATAAATTCTTCTCTACCCTTATCAAAGGGCCAATGAGGTGGCATTATATCGAGTAACTGAAGAGCAAAATTATTATCTACTAAATCTTGCAAACTTATGAGCCTTTTCCATTGCCCTGCTCCTTCAATTTCATTCCATCCAACTAGGAAAGTGCCACAATCTTCACTTGTTCCACCAGAGAATAATAGTCTGCTTCCATCAGCACTAGAGAGCATTCTAGTGCACCATTGTCCAAGTGCATCATAGTCACCCCTGTAGCCCATATGTTCGTCCAACCAAGCATTAATTTTCCATCAATAGTAGTTGGACATATATATTGAATATTTTCTTTTTGGAGAAGACAAATGGAATAAACATGTGCTTCATGACCTTCAAAGTTAAAAATCTTCTTCCAGAAAAATCCCAAAACTTTAGTAGTTTATCAATTCTAAAAGTTACCACACACATCAGAGGAAACACTCCAAGTCTAGTGACAAGAAGAAAAGCAACCTTTATCATGGTCATCAAATGCCTTATTGCTGCCAAAAATTGCCTGGAGAGAGATGGAAATATCTCTGCTATAGAATCAATACCAGAGAATCTCCCAATAGTCAAAGGCTCACCCTTATTGTACCGACTCAATGCCACAATGCCAAGATAGAAGAGAATTATAGAAAGGATAAAAATATATTCAACAACGAGCGTAGTAACATCAAAAAGTCGTGATACCCCAAGGCATATAAGTAATAGAGTTGTAACTAACAATTCCCATCGCTTAGCATATGGGTGGATTGATAAAAACCCATCCAAGGTTTTCCATCCAAACCAGTCCACATGTGCTGGAAGCTCCTCATTTTCTATGTTACTGAATATACCCTTGTGCTTCTCCAATATCTTTATAGAGCCTTTAATTAAGGCAAATGGGTTGTTCCCTGGATTTATAAAAATTGTTCCCTGGACCTTACAATTCATCCCCGCAAGATTCATTTCTCTTCCTCTATCAAAGGGCCAAAAAACAACCCTAAGGGGCAAAACATCAAGCAACCGGGGAGCAAAAAATTTCTTACCCGTAAGTTTCTTAGCAAACTTAACCACGCGACCAACTTCATCAATCTTCCTTGATCCACATGCAGTGGCATGCTTTTCAACCATGCGAAGTGCAGCCACAAATAGCCCCAAATACTGTCTTACGACATCAACTTGCCAAAGAGCACCATCATCTCTATTGCTAGAAACATAATCTTCAGGGGCAAACACATTGATAGCATGCTAAAAAATAAAGGTAACCTCTTCACCCATTTGTAGCACATGAACAAAAAAATTGTAATTTATGTGGTTGGCAATAAGAAGATGGTGACGCTACACTTTATCTACATTAATTTTGTAGAATGGAGTTAGAACTTCTCCAATTTGCGAAACTCGTGTATGTTCAAGGACATGGTCAATTTTCACGAACCATTGCTCGAGTTCTTCCTGGTGAAGCTGGAATTCTTGGTTTCCCTCCCTTCAAATCTATTAGAGCATGTGTACCTACCTTAGAGGATAACACCTCACAAGCCACATCCGCTGCATGCCCTCAATAGAATGCCACCTCCATTTCATATGCTGATCATTCTCAACAGCATGATATAACCGACTCTGCTCCATATAGAATATTATAGATCCTTCTAGATTGATTCTCTTGTAAATTATACATTTCTGCAATAAATATGAGTGCTACTATACTGAGGAAAACAATATAGACGAGGAATACTTTTATTCAAATACAATCTTTCTTTGATGCATTCTTACAAACTCCTGTCCGACACTTATTTCCTACTAGTTTCAACATGGTATCGAGAGCCTAATAGGGCCAACGCCCACTTTTTCTTTCTCCGATCATCATGGCACCACCTAATCCCCCTTCCTCAAATCCCTCCATGACCAATTCAACCGCACAACTCATCACCATCACCATCAAACCGAAAATGCAGCTTAATTACGTCCATTTCGTGCATCCTAAAATCCCAACAACCCCCAGTGTCCAAGTTTAAACCAAAAGAAAGCCCAGCGTTGCATGCCCCAAGTCAAACCGCTGCTAAGTTCAAAGCTCGCGATTTTCGTTCAACCTTCAAAAATCCAAACCACCAACTTTCCACGTCTTTTCTTTTTGAATTTGATGAGTACTTCTTTTTTTTTCCTCCCCTGGTAGTTAGACACCAATAGAGTAAATTCAAATCACTTCCTTTTAAATTTGATGAATACTTCTTTGCTAATGTCTCTTCCTTTTAAATTTGAGAATCTTCTTCTATCTTTAACATCTTCAAAAATTTAACTTAATTTTTATTCCCAAATAGCACTGGTGATCAACTCTTATATTTAAATAAATGTTCATTTAAATTTGAGAATCCTAATTAGATGATATACTTTTAAAATTTAGATATTCTTTTTCTTCAAATCTGAAATAAATTCAAATGATCACAATGAAGTCTAAAATTAACAAAAATAAATAAAATTAGATTAAAGAGTAAAGTTAAGAAGTAATAAAATATAGGAAATTGTGCAAGTCATCAGATTCTAAATCCCAGAATAAAAACAGAATTCTAAAATTTTACCATCTTTTGCTTATAATTATTCAATGCAAAAAAAAAAATGATCACAAATGTCAAATAGTTTTCTATGGTATTTTATTTTCAAAAATTCCTCCATGCCAGATCCTGGATTTGTCTCAACTTTTCCAATAAATATCTCAAATATTTATAGCATCATATACGCATACACATGATGACAAAATACATATAGCCAAAGCTTACCGAAAGTTTACTAATGGGAAACCAGAAAAATCGGCTACTCTTTTCAAAGCTACCTTCAATTTCACTATGTTTGCCTTATCCTTGAGCTTATCTCCAAGTTTATCAAAGGATTCTCCAAAAATCCCTTTTTGATGGCGTGCTTCCAATGGATCTACGTAGTAAAAAATTAGTAGAACATTTTGTTTAATTGTTTCCTTGCAACAAAAGAATCTTCAATAACTCGTGTAAGCACCATCTAAATTCTGCTTAGTTTTTAGAGAGTACAATGATAGAATCATTGACCCTTCAATAGTTTTGAAAAGTGACGGTGAAATTTCCTCTCCTTTTCAAGATTGTTGTTTATATAAATATTGATTCCCCTTTGATCAAAAGTTTGATATAGATGGGAAATAAAGTTATGGCGAACATCTTCACCTCTACAACTGAACAATATATCATGATTCCATGGAGGGATGGAAGGAGATGAAGAGGATGAAGAAGAGGAAGAAGCTCCTGATTGAAAGGCCATAGAAGAAGAAGTCATGCTCATAGTACATATGCACGATTACAATTTAGCAAGAGGTCCAATTATGGAGCAGTACTTATTGCAAATAAATAAGAAAATTATTAATCATCCCATCAGGTGGTATTAAATGATAGGTTTACAAGTGAAACATAATAAATAATCTCAAATCACCTATGATACATTATTAAATAATAAAAAGATGATCAAAAAATGAATAATAAGTAACATTAGTCAATAAATAATTATAGAGAGCAAGTGGATAAGATAAAGGAGAAACTTTACTACTTGGTAACAATGTCGACCATGCATGCCAGCTAATTGCGGAACTTTCAACCTTCAAAGTTGTATTAATTGATCAATTTGGTCCCACAGCAATCGACTTTACTCTGTTTTAGCATAAATGTCGTTCCCACAGTGATCGTGATCGGCCCCACAGACTCACACCACTCACCATAAACCACACCAGCCCCATGCACACAACCCATTATTCCTACAGTAACTTCATCCCTAGAATTACAATGCCTTTTCTTATTATTAATTCTATTTTTATAAAATAATATTAATCATCTTTCTTTTAATATTTTTCGAAATATAAAAAATAATAAAGAAATTATTTTTTTCATCTATTTAAAATCATGCAAAAATTATAATAATATGAGAAAATATGAATAAACTTTTGGGTTGGGCTTAAGCCTAGGCCTGGGGTGCGGAGGGGGCTGGGCTGCACCCTGTGCCTAAAACTACCCCCCTTCGAGGCACTGCTAGGTGCTTTCCCTTTGGGCAGGGCCCCCATCCCATGGGGGATTGCCCGCGCCACCCACGCAAGGCCAAGGCGGTGGAGGCATGGGGGTGGGGGGCAGTGCCCCGTCATCCACCCCTAATGTTTAGCTAGCATAATCCCTTACCCTTGTTTTTAGTAATACAGTATAATCCTTCAAACTATAAATAGAATGCTTTCACTAGTACTTTATAATTTTTTTGTGAAGAAATACATGTAGTCTCTTTACATTTCCTAAGCTATGTCATCTGTATCTATGGCATTCAAAGTATTTAAAAATCACTAAAAGTCATATACTTCCATGGAAGTGCAGCTTCCTTGTGACAAAATAAATTGGCTGGAAAAAATGAAACGGAAGTGACTCACAAGTAAATGGCAAATCTTCTTCAGATAATTTTCCTATTGAAAAATGTTGTTGACACCTAAAAGAACCCAAAGTATAGGAGTGCTTATATCCATTTAGTAACTCAATTTACACTCAGCATCTTTTATGCTTTTTTTTTTTTTTTAAGAATCTGCATCACTAGGAAACTCATTCTACCATACTCTGTATCAGATACATGTCCATTCCCTCCCTCCCTTCGACATATCATCATATTTGTATGATGTCTATACGTACCCTTTGTGTACTGATGCTTCCGAGACAAACCCCATAAAGCCCTTTAAAATTTTATAAACAACAATTACAAACATTGATCACAAATTTCTCCCCATTCTCAATTTACATTGTAGTCGTCCTTTGCCCACATGTCTACTATACAAACAAGCAAGATGAGAGAGATTCCCACTGAATCGTCCACTCACCCCTCCCATTATTATTAAAACATTCTAACAAAGAAATCAAAATTCTCTCTTTTCTCCTCTCTATCCCACTTTATCCTCTCCCCTCCAAACTCCCAAACAAAGTGCAAGGGGAACAATCTTCAAAACCCCCGAAGAATTGAGAATTTATCATAACCTTGGGTCATGAATATCACAATGAACGATTGCAGTACAAAATATAAAAAATTTCACAAAGTCTATTAATTTCCATGCCATTTTTAGCCCACTTCCCTCATTGATATTCATACCAGAGACATATCTTGTAAAATAGTACATGTATCAACAATGTCCAAACATGCACCACATTTCCAACATATAGAACCTCCAACAACAAATCCACGAAGTTGACAATTGCTAAGTGAAAAAAATCTCTTAGCAAACCAGCATCTCGGCTAAGACAAAAAAAACATACAGCTTTTTCGTCTTCATCTAAAAAATTCAAAATGCTCTGCTGCTTGACTTCAGCTCTATTCTATTGGGATGATACAGATGTCTGTGGAGCCCACCCTGTACATTTGTTTTGCAGTGTTAACATTATTTTACACTCAAGTCTTAATTTAAAAATTTTAGTTCTTCTAAATATAAACTAAAATTAAACCCTCATATAAATGCTCCATGAAATCTTCGTCGCTCTTCTTCATCTGTAACCTGGAGAAAAAATAAGAGTACAAGGAATCAACATCAGTACGAAAAAAGCATTATCAAAGACGTCATCTCTTTTTTCTTTTGAAATCCTAAGCAAAACACTTGAGAAATCTTTTATTAGCTTTTACTTAAAGCAATCCAATGATCTACAAACCATATAGTAGATATGGTTGCAGAGCAATGAGAGCCCTCGCAGTGGTTAACATTAAAACAAATTTTAAATATTTAAAAATATTAAAAAATATTTTTAAAAAAATTACAATTGCATTGGTTGGGACCATCGGATGTGGTATATATCATTGAAAACTATTTATTATATTTCACTTTTAAATTATAATGAATAAATTTTTTTTTATTTTTTTCTTTTAACAAATATGTAATATAAGGATGATGAGTATAATAACTTTATCTTAAAAAATGACAAGTAGGGGTGTGCATCCAGACCGGATTTTTTTCCGGTCCGGATCCGAAACCTGGAAACCGGGTGAATCCGGGCGGTTAAGAAATAATTCTTATCCGCCCGGATCCGGTTTTATAACCGGATATCCGTAACCGGTTTTAATTTTAAAAACAAAACAACACACACTCGACACACACAGACCTCGACGATCCTCTCCCCCACCCCCTAGCGAAACCCTACCTCTGGCTCACATGGATCCGTCGCCGCCGATGACTGAGCCGTCTATGACTATAGTGGCTACCGTCCGGTAATGTCTTTCTTTTCCCAAGTTTTTCTCGTTACTCGGTATGCTCTCTCTCTCTCTCTCTCTCTCTCTATGTTTGTATATCAGTTTCCTCTCCCAAGTTTTTCTCGTTACTTGCTTACGAATAGTTTCTGGTTACTTGTTGGCCATTGCTACCTTTAGCTAGATATGATTTTGTGTTTATAGATATGCGTTTCTGTGTAGATCTGAGTTTGTGTGTGTAGATCTGAGTTTTGGTATTTGTATATGACTTTCCTCTCTCATTGGCCATTGCCCACTTTAGCTAAATCTGAGTTTGTGTTTATAGATTTGATTTTCTATGTGTAGGTCTATAAAGAGTAAAGGATTTCTGCAGTTGGGGCTATGGGCTTTTGCTAGGGATGTGAGTTTTTGCTCCATTAATCTCTCTTGATGCTGTGATTGTGTTTATTAAACTTTTTTTTCTCTTCTTTCTGGTTTAGATCTGGGTTTGGTTTTTTTTCTTAATCTCTAGTCTATTTTTGATTTTTTTCTTGCTATTAATTTATCTGGATGTTGTATGTCGAGAATCTGAAGTTCTCTATTTCTCCACTGCGTTCATTAAAATTTTTGTTCCTTCCTTTTGGTTTGGATCTGGGTTTGGAGAAAATATGATAAAAAACCCAACACGTACTCCAGTTTTTTTCCCGAGTTTATATTGGTTGGGATCTGGGTTCACACTGTATTTAATTTGAAACTTGTTCATAATGCAAATATGGATATAAGGTATAAAAGTTTTCTTGATGAACGGGAATCAGACCCAAGGGTCAATGCAGGAATGGATATTAAAGTGGTCGTTGCAGAGATTCTAAAGGACAAAAACACACCTCTTATCCATAAGGTTTCTTTATAATGCTTGATATGTGCTGCAAGCATCTTGTTCCTGTATACTTATTGATTGTGATTGGTCTGCATTATTTGCGCTATTTATATCCCATTGGTTTTTTTCCTTCTTATGTTGCATTGTGATAGAAGCATGACATACTTCTTTAACCAGTTGTTTGGCTGCTGTATGCTAGTTCGTTGATAATACAAATCTGAGTTTATCTGCAGGTGGTGATATCAAGCAGATCTCAACCATTTTTCCTTAGGCAATTCAGTTTGGTAAGTTGATTTCTCAACTTTGTTACTTTAATTTTTTAGTGGTTAGATAATTGGGTATATGCTCGGCTCAGTCTCATGCCTTGCTGTGGGCTGTGTAAAGGCAATTAAATCACTTTCATTAATGATTAGGGTAGTGGGTATCTTCCAAAGTGCTGATTCTCAATAGCCAACTGCATTTTATTTCCCGCGGGTTCTCTTTGTTGCAGTCGTAACCGAAAATAAAATCATAAAATTTGGACCTTTAATTTTTCAGTCTGGATTGTCCTGTGCAGCCGCAGGGTTGCAAATACTTCATTAAAAACACCTCATCCACCGTGATTTGAAACCACAGGTATTTATGTTTCTCCTCAAATTGGGATTTCAAACATCTCCTCCTTTGATTGATATGATGCTGAAGTCAAATTTAGATCAGGTAACCATGAGTGCCTCTGTACTATCCATGTTGTTTGTCAGAAATTAGAATGCTATGCCGTTGTTGGCTTGTCATCCTACTTCAGGTTAGGGAGTGAGAAGTTCTCACAAATATATGATTTCTGTTATATGGTTAATTAGTACTAGAGGAGCGCCAGTGCTCCATGCTGCCTTCTATTCCTGTTTCTTTGCTATGTGTGTTCAGTTATGTAAAAGCAAAGGCGGGACCTTTAAAGGAACAAAATGTGACTATCACTTAATATTTAGTATGTCTGAAGGTCACTTTGGTAAATCAAAGTTACATCCATAAGCATAGTTCTTATTTTGATGGAATGGTTATAACTTCTATGCCGGGATTGAGACGACAAATGGTATGTTTTTGTGATTGGTTTAAGTCTTCCTGATTTTTTCTTTTAAAATCTTCAGAACTTGCTCTTGTCAACTAGGGAAGCAACTCTGCTTTTGAAGATTAGGGATTTTGGTTTTGCAAGGTAAAATTGTTCTGATAATAAGTATAACAATTCCAAGAGCATTTCTGCATTAAATTGAGACATGCTGCTGTAACCTATGGGGTAATTTAATCTCTGAAATTTCCAAGAGTAGAGAAGTCATCATTAACATAAGAGAGCTCAACAAAAACTTGTCCCAATATGTTAGCCTTGCCTATATGGATTCAACAAAGTTTATTGAGGTCATATGTTGCTGAAATATTAACTTATCGAGTTAGGCACATGCTTAGGTAATTATTGAGTCTTAATCACAATTATATTGTATAAGAGATTATCTTATTAATTATGAGCCTTTTAATCCTCGGTAATTTCTGAAGTGTTTCCCTACATAATGTGGAATAATATTAATATGATGCAAAAGATAAAGCAAGGGGATTATATTTCAAATTTTTTGTGCATGCTGTTGTTTCATTGACTTATTTATTTGGTAGGTCCCTGATGCCCCAAGGCCTGGCTGATACCCAATGTGGTTCACCATTATACATGACTCCAGAAATTATTCAGAACCAGAAATATGATGCAAAGGTGAGACAATTTTAAATTGAATTCGCATTGTTTCTTCTTGTAGATAGGTGTGCCATTCTTATTCTTATTCTATTTTAAATTGAAATTTCTGTAAAGGGTTCAATATTATATGTTTGGTTACCTGGAAATCGGGGAAAGATGATGAAAGTGAAGGAATTTTTTAACTGACGATAATTTTCTTCTGGGTGTACAGGAGTTGGGATAAAAGTCGGATAAGAAATATTCTCGGGCACAGATTCGACTCGGTTTCTTGAGAGACTATAGATGTTTTTCTTCTTTTCTTTTCTCCCAAATTCAAGATTCAAGATGTGAAGTGTTATGATATTGTATTAGTTTAATTAGTTGTGATGTATTATTATTTATTTTGTTCTTTGTAAATTTATGTTTTGCATTGTTCTTTTGAAGTGTTTTAATTATTTTTTAAAAAAATTGGGCAATTTAAATATGAGATCAGATTTTAAAAAAAAAAAAGTGCTATAATTTCTTTTTGAAGTTATAAATATATTTTTAGAATTTTTTATTTTTTATTTTACAAAACCCAGATTGAATCTGGGTATAAAGCCAAAAAAAAAAAAAAATCTGGATTGAATCCGGGTATAACCCGGATATCCAAGATTAAAGCCAAGAAAAAAAAAAATCCGGATATCCAGTTACAATCCGGATTGAATCCGGTTATCCGCCCGGATTGAGTCTGGATTCAATCAGGGCGGTTATGCGGATAACCGCCCGGATTACGAAATCTGGATCCGGTTATGGCCGGATATCTTGATCCGGATCCAGATGCACACCCCTAATGGCAAGGTGATTTTGGGCCTTTTTACCTTCCGTGACACATCACTAATCCATTATAGTTATTGTGACTCTGCTTACATGTTATAATTGCTCTTTTGCTGTAAAGAGGCCCATGAGGAAAATGTTTATCAGTTGGGAGTCCAACTATTTTATTGTAGGATCGGTCCATTATTTTAAGAGAAAATATATTTGCAACCGTGAATTATGCAACAACTGTGTAATCGCTTTTAAAAAAGTGAATAAAATATGGGATATATATGAAAAAAAATTAATTGTTTAATAATAGACCTTATGTTTTTTTAAATTAATTATGTGACGTTTTATGCACTTAATGATTGTATGTAGAATTACTCGTTACATGTTTTTTGTTAATTAGTCTAATTTGTTATTCCTGAAGAGCATAAGAGAAGGGAAAAGGGTGTCGAAGATTATTATGAATTACCGTGTAAGAACTTGGTTCATCTGAAGGTTGGGATTTGCCTTGAATTACTTCCCAGTTATCAATATATTTCCAAGTTTCTCAATTTTCCATTTGCAGTTCATTTTATATAATTTGTGGGGTTCATAACAATTGCTATCTAGAGCCACTGATTCTTCATGGACGAGGTAAGCTTCAAGAACCAGCAAGAAAATTTCCTGTTGATGGAAAAAATTCTTGAATCGCTCCTAAATCTCACAGATTTAGTCGACCGATATCATGAAAATTACAGGGTTTCAAAGCAATCCCTCGTGGAGTGGCAAGACTAGGAGGACAAAGAAGACTTTGCAGCTACGAATTCAAACGAAGAAACAAAAAAATTGGTAGTGCAGGAAGAAAATAGAACGACGGATAAAGATAAAGTCACAAAGGAAGACATAGAAAAGGCAGTAGCGGTGGAGGAGAGTGTGGCGGTGTCCACGGACGTTACTCCCAAAGAAATCACTCCATCTAAACTCTCAGATTTCCTTATCCAAATTCATTTTCCTCCATTTCTTCTCACAATTGACTTCTTCCTCCCTTCCCTTTGGGTTGTCCCTAGCAAAATCAATACACTAACTATAAAGGGACAAGCCCTAGCCATCAGTATTCCTCCTAAGCCTCCACCACCTACTAAGAGTGGGGTTTCTCTTCTGCAACAAGAAAACCCAAACAAGGGGAAACCCATTTCCAATGTGGTGAACTAACTGAAAAACTTAGATGGCCATCTTTTGAATGGCTTATCCTTAATTTGTCTAAGCTTGCAGACAAAGCACTAGTTGGCCACTATTTCAAACCAATGTTGGGTGGTGTCCTTGTAATTCCAACGAGCATAGAGAGGAAAGGCTCGCCTCACGAGCAGAACCCACATGCTCCACAAGATGGCCACGCAATTACCTTAGTTTGTGGAGCTCGACCTCTCTTAGTCCACTTACCGCTCCTTTTTTTTGGCATTATCGAATCCAATCTCTCTATTATTGTTCATGGATTTAGGTGCTTCAGAGTGCTCAATTTGTAGATCTCCATGACAACCCAAACCGAGAAGACCATTGCACTAGAGATTTAGACCTCCGACCAATAGTGTCTTCGCCAAAAGGCAACTTGAAGAGGGCCACACCCAAGCCATGACGCAGCGGTATGGGGTGGAGTCGTTGGTGGCTATAGATCAGTAGACCAATAGAGAAATGACGTCGTTACACGAGGAATTCCTAGATTCATCCTATCTGGCTTTCAATTTCTGCGAGGGTGAGAAACAAAGCCAATTTCTCCCAAAATTTTATGCAAGGATGATGTTTCCATCATGGACTATCCACGACAGTATGAGAAAAATGTTTGCAGTTTTTTTTTTTTTTGGGGGGGGGGGCTATGACAACTTCATGCATCGAAGGAAAATTAGCAAGTATTTGAGAGTTTTTTGTGCTGAGATGGGAACACAGAAAGGATCTATGAAAATTGGGGTTTTGTTAACCTTAAGGGAAATGCCCAAATTGAAGGAAGAATATGTGGTTGGGGTATCATGACTTTTTGATGTTACTACTCTCGTTGTTGGATATATTTTTATCTTTTCTCTAGTTCTCTTCTGTCTTGGCATTGTTGCATTGAGTCGATACACTAAGGGTGAGCATATGGGGAGATTCTATGGTATTGCTTCTAGAGCAGAGATATTTTTGTCTCTTTTCAAGCAGTTTTTGGCAGCAATAAGGCATTCGATGACCATGATAAAGGTTGATTTTCTTCTTTTCACTGAACTTGGATTATTTCCTTTGATGTGTGGAAGGTGGATAGATATCAATTCTATAAGGATGTTTGGGAAGTCTCTAGCTTAAAGAGTTAAATTCTTCTCAGCTTCTCCTTTAGCAAGCTCATTGGTTCATTGGGTTGTTGGAATCGTTTACATGCTACAAATAAGCATATTCGTCCGCCTCCTCAGAGGGGTTTTGCACCATAGAGTGTTGTACTTTCTTTGTGATCCTGCTGATCCAAGCTACAATCCATTCTGTGATTTGATTGATGACCGTATGCACAAGCATGCTTGCAGGGTTCTGGTATCAGGTGCTGTTTGTGGGAGTTTTGATTGTCGTGATGGTGTTTTTACCAGTTAAACTTGCCATGCAGATGGTTTCAGCCATTTTTCCACTTGATATTACGACTATGTTTATCCTACTTGGGTTGGAAATGATTTCACTATTTCCTTCCTTTACAACAGTTGTGGTTGTATGTAATGAAACTTCCATGATGGCAAATGTATCTATAGGTGAAAAGAATATACCTGTTTTTGGCCTTGGTGGTTAGACAATTGATATTAGTATCTTGACAATGGATAATGGTTTTTCACTTCTATACTTTTCTCTTGGAGTGTGGGGGACAGTTGCACCAATGCTATAAACCTTGTGGACAAGGTTCTTTGAGTGGGAGAGCTTGTAACGAGGCCCATGAGAAAAATGTTTATCAGTTGGGAGTCCAAGTATTTTACTGCAGGATCTTCCCATTACCTTAAACCTTGGAGTCAAAATATAGCATGGAAAGGGATAAGGATAAGTGACGTGTTGAGAGAATGGAACGTTGTGTTTCATCTTTTACGATTGGGTTTGGATGTTGAGAAGTGTTGATATATGTTGTGAATTGTAGTAAAAAAGTAGGTGAAAAGTAATAATTTTGAATATGAATAGTAGTAAAAAGTGGGTGAAAAGTAATAATAAAGTAATGAATAGTAGTAGAGTATGTTGAGAAGTGTTGAGGTATTTTCAGTACCCAAACACGTGTTCTAGAAGCTAGTAGTTATTTTCAAATATTACTTAATTACCAGTTTACCCTTTTGTAATTTAGTATTTTACAATACACGTATCTTTTGTTAATTAGTCTAGTTTGTTATTTCTGAAGAGCATAAGAGCAGAGAAAAGGGTGGGAAAGATTATTATGAATTATCTTGCAAGAGCTTGGTTCATATGGAGGTTGGGATTTACCTTGAACCATTTCCCAGTTATCAATATATTTTCTATTTGCAGTTCGTTCTATATAATTTGTGGGGTTCATAACGTTTGTCTTCCTGTGAGTTTGTTTCTCCCTCTTTTTTGGAGTTCACTCCAAAGTTTTAAATACCATTCCGGTGACCGTATCAGTGTATCATTTTGGGATAGTCTATACACGACTAAATTAATTATATATATATAACTATATTCCAAAATAACAACAATATAAGTCATAAACTCAATAATACTTCTCAATACAATTCTTAACAACGTACATACTTGCAAAATTTAATAACACTTCTAAGTTTCTAATCCAACTATTAAAAAAAGAAAATTACTCATTTTGACGAAGACACAATCGTGGCCCTAATTTCCCTTTTTTTTCTTACTTAAAAAAAACATATCATATGCATGAATTCTAAGGTTCTCATGGTCCGACTGTTCATCTTTGGAATATATAAAGAAAAGTCATCTACCTTGTTAATATTAATTTCTTTAATCAAATGGGGTGTTGATACACATGTCCACTGCTAACTTTTTCATAATTTTTCTTAAAGAAGAACTGTACCATGCTCCTTTACCATCGACAATCATCATACTACTATAAACGCCGACGTTTAACTTGCACAAAACCCTATGTATAACCCATATTTCTTCCCTTAATTTTCCTTTTTTTTCTTACTTTAAATTACTACTTTAATAAATTAATAAGACAAAACATATGCAAAGTGACAAACGAAAAGGTTGGATGTATCAAGTACTGCATTGTAGAAAGGAAAATATAGAGAAAGAAGAAGAAGAAGAAGAAGAGTTTGATGTCATAGATCTTGATGCTTACTGTATTACACAGAGAAAATATAAGGCACACAGATGACAACTAATAATGCTATAACTCATAGATAATCACAAAAATGACGGTGAATGATTGAAGACATTTTGGGATTCGTGAAAAATATTATTCATGATCGTGATGAGCTAGGACTTGTTATGTCTACTCAAGTTCTCGAAGATTTGAGCCAGCAATTGGAGGTTGCAACGCTTGATTTGGGTCTGGGCAACACTAGGAAGAAACATATGGAGAAGAAGGGGAAAGGCCCTTATTTTGAGTTTAATTTTACAAAAAAGCCCTTCCTTTTCACTTTAATTACAAAATCGCACAGCCCCTGGTATTGACATACCGGTTGAGACACTAAAAACAAGCCGGTATTGATCGAAACACTTCGCAATGGCCAGTATTTGACCGGATACGAAATGCAGACTTCACCCGTGCTGGTTATTGTTCTGACACGGTAAATTCCAATCGGTATGGTACAATATTCAAAACTTCGGTTCACTCTCTCTAGCCCAATTGTGCTATCACCCTGATTATATCAATTTCCATCCTTTAATGGCCACTACTCCCCAGACATCCTAAAACTGTTGCAACCATTTGATAGAAATCCACAAAAGGAAAAATTTTCAAAACATTAATTACAATAATTTTCAATGGATTTCTACAAACAGATATACAACCTGCACTGTGATGGGGGAAAAGGGAATTGAGAAAAAAGAATCATAATCTCAAATTGGATTGAATCTAGGGAAATCAACCAGTTACTTTCTCAGACTTATTCGAGGCAATCTAGAACTTCACTCTATATTTTTGCAGTCCAATGAGAAAGAGTATGATGGTATAGGTTGCTCTTCTATCTGGCTTCTTCTGCAATTTGTGATGCCAGAGCCTTATGAAGCCACTGACTATGGATGTACTTGGCCGAAGAACTTGAGAATTGGTTTAGATCTTGTGAAGGGCAACTTACCAATAGCGATAAATGTCATATCTAGTTCAACTTGAGAGAGAGAGAGAGAGAGAGAGAGAGAGAGAGAGAGAGAGAGAGAGCTAGGACTAAGGGGGATCTCCAATTTTGGCTTCAAGAGAGAGAAAAAGAGAGTGGCAAGGGCATGAGATTCGACTTGCTATTGAGGGAGAGAGAATGGAGAGAGAGAGAGAGAGAGAGAGAGAGAGAGAGAGAGAGAGACTGAACTGAGTGAAAGAGAGGGAGACGTTTTGATGTGTCGTTCCTACTGTAAATTGACTATGCTTAACAGATGTCACCCTCTTATCGGAGGGTGTAAATCCAAAAATAACACCGCATCTGGTCTGGAGGGGATCTCATAGAAAATATCTATTTTTAAGTCACTGTGTTGAGCACACTATTCACATCATTTTAATGGTAAATTTGATTTATAAGATTTGATGATATACTTTACATACCAACTTAAGAATAGAATAAGTCAAAATTAAAAATCCGGCATAGCCATATAACACTTTCCAATCAATGGCATTCGCATATAAGCATTTTCATCATAAGTAAAATATATTCACACACAATTAAAACTATTATTTAAAAAATACAAATGAAAAAAGAAAGCAGCAGGCCACCAAGGGAGGTGATCCAACTACCCTACTACTCTAAGGGGTTAGCTGGTCGACCTTTAGGAAGTTCTATGGCTACCCCGTATGGGGTGGCCACGAAATACTTGGTCAATTAATGGTTTGAGAGCATCCCAGCATGGGGTGGCCCAAAGGACCCTTTGATCCTACTGGATCGAACTAGATCCATGGATCTTGCCTGATCTGACCTATCTTGCCTACCAGCAATTCCCAGCAAGAGATGATCGCTTGCCACTCCTCCCTAGAGTAATTTTCCATACTCTCTCAGGATGGTCAAGGTCAGGTTCCACCCTAGGGACAATTTCTTAGGGTGGAACCTCTAAAAAATGTGATATTCCATTGGGGAGTGCATTGGATTGATCTAGGAGGTCCACAATCAAGATGCCATTCATTCTCACTATACCCTACAATTATAGATAACCTAACTTGAGTGTCTTTTCGCCATATCATAAATCATTCCATAATTGATTATGGACCTATAAGCTATTTTAAAACAGATATAACTAAAGTATGTAGTCCATCTTCTTCTAATGTGCTTCCAAAGCCCCACCTCATATGGCCTACTTAGCTTGTTCGAGCACCAACATTCCCCATGCTTTACCATTCTTTGAATCTATGACGGTTCTCCACAAGGCTCCCCATTCTAGATGATATCTCCATAGCCTAGTAAAGCCCTACTAAAAATCTACAAATTTCAAATACCAAGACCTCCTTCTGAAATTGAAAAACAAACTGTGGCCTATTTTGCCAAATGAAATTAAAAAATAATCCATACACCTTAGAAAATCTCATTGAAGTTTCTCCATACGGGAAGTCATCTTGGAAGTAAGCGGAAATAATGATACAAAGTAGGTCAATACATTGAGGAGGGTCATTTTAATAAGTGTGAATCTCCCACCTTTAAATAAGTACGTCATCCTCCAAACTAGAGAGTTCCCGCTCCCTTTTTTCTATCATATAATCCAAAATTGATATCGATTCCTATGGAGAACCCAACAAGGCCAAGAGGTTTCATTGGCAAATGAGATATCTCGTATCCTGCAATGGAAGCTATACTTTCTACATAATGAGCATGTCCCACCGAAAATGTAGTTTCATTTTGGCCAAGATTATCTTCATCCATAAGCGACTTTGAAACATTGAAGAAGAGCCCTTAATGCTCAAATATGGTCTTGGCATCACAAAATATCGGGGCATCGTTGGTGAATAGGAAAAATAAGATATATTGAGAGAACCATCATTTGCTTCCCCCATTAAGAAGCTGAATAATAAACCACCATTCATAACATCTGAGATAAGTTTGCTAAAGGTTCCAATTACAAAAACAAATAATAATGGGGATAGAGAATCACAATGTCTCAAAACCTTGGAGTGTTGGAAGAAACCTCTTGGTGTGCTATTAACCAAGACAGAGAAACATGCCTAGCCATGGAAGTGCTATAGAAGTAGAACAAGGAGTTGAAGCAAGGCTTTGAATGGAAAGACGTTGGCTCGAAAAGGGGTGAAGATTTCAGGCGTGATTGGTATGAATGAGGTTTTAAGGGAAAATGAGTTTTGGGATTTTATAAGGGAAAATGAGCAAGGGAAGGTGTCAGCAAGAAACAAGGGAGGTTAACCACATGTGAGGGAGAAAGCAAAGAAAACACAACCAACCAAGAGTCGATGAGAGATCTCACCGATAAGCTCAATTGTTTTTTTTTAAAATTTTTTTATACATTGTTTTTATACTCTTAAATATTTAAAAACACAACATCATTAAAAAATACTTCCTCAATTATAAAGTAAAAAATAGAAAAAGATCAATCGGTAGTCACTATGGGCGACTTGTGTCGGTAGATAATTAAATAAAGTTGTATTCAAAGTTTTTAGGTAATTGTTAGGTTTGGTAAGTAAGATAAAACATAAAATTCTTATTTTATCTCATCATTACAATTTTTTCAAATTCTCACACAAAATATAATAAACAATCCAACTTTTTTAAATCTCAAGACAATAATAATATTAAAAAATAATATTTTAAACTTCTATCTGAAACTAAAAATTCTCATCTCACTTACCAAATCATACAGCATCTTTTGTAAAGCATAATAACAGAAGTCTTAGAATACATCACACACAGAAACATTTTAAAGCAAAAAATTGTAGATGATTTTGCATAATGGATCATGATCAGTATCTACTATCCTCTAAAACACAATACCTGGTTGCTTTCTATAACAAAGAAAAAAAAATAGATAAATGAGAATTCCGTTGATTCCATTTATCTATTAAATTTGATTGATTCCATTTATCTATTAAATTTGATAGATTATAAATGAATAAACAGTATAGTGCCAGAGGCCATTATTATGTCCTGTGGCAGGGTTAGAGGTCACTATTATGTCTCGTGACAGGGCCAGAAGTCACTATTATCACCCATGGCAGAGCCATATATCAAAGCAAAATAAAATCATAATCTTCGGATAATGACCAGAAATAGAATCAAATACAGAATCAGAAAATCATGTCAAAAGTTTTTCAGATGCTACACCATATCAAAATAGAGTACTGAACAATTTCATATCATTTTCACATATTCAAAATAGATTCAGAGCATCTTTAAATAACATGTACAAATTTTCAGATTTCATATTCGCTCTTTTTGCATAGTCAGAAACAGAATACCAAAAATTTGTTTATGTCTACACCAGTCATGAAAAAAATACTTTTCTCATTTATACAAATTTCATGAGTAATGCAGAATAAATAACTGATATCGTTTCAAATTTCTTTTCATAATGAAGCATGCATATTTTTTCAAAATCAATCTCAGTTCATTTCTTTTATGCAAAGTCTAGCATAGAAACCCCGCTTACCTGGACCTTTTTATCTTTTCTGAATTTTTCCACAACAATGCTGCTCAAATCTCAATCGTCACCTATAAAGAAACATGTAACTTACTTAAAATCTTTAATTAAACACGTATTTTGATATTTAAGTGGCCTGAAATACGAAAATAACCTATGTTTTCTAAAAGTCTAAATTTTTGGTAACCATAAAATATCATCACTTCCCAAATTCATCAATATCTACTTAACTTCTCTTACTCATACATTAAACTCTAATTTATTTCCGTAAACTAAAGTGTATGACTAACATCTTTATTCAATTAAACTAAAATCATGTAAATGCAATTCCACTTAATATTCACTTATCATAATTCCAACTCAATCACAAATCTATTTAAAATCAAGTCCAACCCAACACAAGATATTACAAGTATTTTGTTACAAATAAAATGGGACCCAACATCCGACGAAGACCCACTTGAAATACTTGAATTCTTTCTAGGAAGCTACACGGCAAAAAGTGCTAAGTGGCAATCATGTAAATACAATTGAGTTTTAATATTGCTTTATAGAAGGCTACTTTAATACAAAAGCCTGATAAGTTTTATGCTAGAAGACCAGATTACACGGTAAGTCTGTTGGGAAGGCACATGCACTTAGAGGTGTGCAAATTTCCAATCACTTAGATTCTGGCCGATTTCCGTTCCGATTCGGACTCTGGCGGAATTGGAATGTTCGAAAGTCAGAATTGGAATCGGAATAATTCTGACTCTGTGACGGAAGTCGAAATCAGAATCAGAACCCAGTGGGACTCCGACTTCTGACTCTGACTTTCGAATTTTTAAAAAAAAAAAAAACCGGATGCGAAACGACGCCGTTCTATTTAAATAGGAACGACGCCATTTTAACTCATTTCGGTCTCTCCTCATTTCTTTCTTCTTCCCCATTTGCTTCAAAAATTCAGCCTTCATTCTTTTGCACGAGTCATCTTCAGCTCTCAGCCTCTCACGCCGCACGATGCCTCACGACGCCACAGCTCATAGTCACTCCGCCCGTCCGCCGTTGATTGCTTCAAGCCACTGTGCCTTTTTCTTGCCGTTTCTTTTCAACTGGTAAGTTTATATTTTTTGGGTTTGAAATATGGGAATATCCTCTGACTGACAGATATTATTTGGCTAGACAAATTGAAAATTAGATTGTGTAGATTATATAAGTGTGGTCTGTGTGGAAGGCTAATGTATTGAGGAATCTGATCATGATGTTTCTTTTGTTAAATTCTTAATTTTGGACTATGAAGGTAAGGTGTTTGTGGAAATGTCTTGTGTGTTGGNTTGTATCCATGGATCTAGCCCCTCCCTCTATTTACATGCAGACCGGGTTTTTGCACTAGAGCTGAGGGCTATGCTCAAAGGTCCCGTAATGCTAGAGCTGAGGGCTGTGCTCAAAGTTCACTCTCCCATGTCACGTGTGTTTGTATTTTTCCTAATATAATGAGAAAAGTCCATTCCCCATTTACCAAAACTCTAAGGACATCTTATAATAAGGTTTGAGTTCTCTCTTGGCCTGTAAGGCATGAGACGTAGGCTGGACTCATGCTTTTCAATATATTCACATGGGTGGAAATTCCTAGATATCTAGTCATCAAATTTGGTTAATTTCTTATGCATAATTTTAGTTTTTGTGATTTATGGTCCCTAACTCCCTATACTGAGAATGAGATAGTTTTCTTGTGTAAAGTACAATAGATCTCCATGGTTAATTTGCAGGAATGTTGTAATGAAGTACTGTTTTTGTTTGAAACACTTGACTTGTTGGGGTGTTTTCTTTTCCAAAAAAAGTAATCAAACACAACAGTATCCATTAAAGAACAATCTTAAAGAATGTGAACCAAGCAAAAGGGGTTAATACTTTGGTGTTTTCTGTTTTATTATTATTTTATTTTTCATTTCAGTTTTTTTATATGGTCTCTATATAAGATGAGAATGACGGTTCGGGGTTTATACTTTGGTGTTTTCTGTTTAGTAGGGTCGAGGCTGTAAGTGGGACTTTGTGAAACTAATTATTGGACCATATCCATGCTGTAACTTATAGAGATAGGCTATTGTCTCCTTGCCCTATGTCATAACTTATAAAGATAGGCTTCTTGGACCATATCCAGGCTGTAAGATTTTCAGAAATATTCATGAAAATTGAGCCAATATTTATATTGGTTGATGCAATTTAATTTTCAATATAAGTGGGACTTTGTGAAAAGAAGAGAGAATTAAAGATTAATGGTAGGCAACGATATGAAAATTTGGAAGTGGCAAGCACCATTGCCCAAAACCCAGAAAGATCAGGACCAGGTTTTGGCACCATACCTTTTTATTATACCATCAACTAATACCCAGAAGAAGAATTAACAGATGGGTGTTGTTTCAAGAATTTCATATATCAAACGGATTGTTATGATCCACCTACTGTGGCTTGAACACAGTAGAAAAGAATGAACTAAAACTAATTGTGTTGGAGACAGCCACCAAAGAGATCTAAATACTAGTCCTCTAGATCATGAGATAATGAAACTAGAAGTTTCCAGCAAAAGATTGGGGATGTCTCTCTGAAAATAACATAAAACTGTTGTTAGATAAAATGGTCGGTGGAGATTTCCAAGTTAGCGGATATGTCCATCACACATTTCTATTTTCTAGCTACAACTTCAATTAGTTTGGTAATTTGGGCAGATTGTAATGCCTTGAATAATTTTGTAATTTACTAGTCCCCATTTGCCTGTTACAAATAAATGCCTGTCACCTATTGAGTATGTTAGTTTGCCTTCTCAAAACTCTCACTTTTCAAAAAGTAATGCACGACAATACTGATAGTTTGGAAACATGAGGCTCTCATCAAATCTGGTCAGAATGTGGTAAATAAGCAATCAAATTGAAAATGCTACCATTTTCTATATTTGTTCATTTCTTTTTCTTTTTATTTCTTTTTGAGCCTGCCGATTCTAGTGTTTCATATAGATTTCCAATTCCCACATTATTCCTTTAGTATGCTTAAAAAAAACTCTATGTTTTCGTTCCTTTGGCAGTTAAGTTTATGCATTAAGAATTTTTTATTGATGTTTATATATATATTTGAGAACTGTTTATTGATGTTTATATATATGTGTCAGATTTCAAGGTATGGATGCACAACCATATGGGACTCCAGAACAGGATCAGGATGCTACAATTTCATCCCCAGCACCGAGATCTAGACCCACTTCCAGAACACAAACTATATGTGCAAGTAGTCGATTTCCACTCCCATTAGACAAAGAAGAGGAGGATACATTTAATGAAGAGAGGAGATGGGGATTGGGGATGAGTCGGATGTACCACCTTCATCTGTGAGGCCACCACTACCACGATCAAATAAAAAAAGGTCGTGAACGTGGGAATATTTCACCAAGGTTGACGGTAATCCAGAGGAACCGCAGGCTGCTTGCAACCATTGTGGCCAACAAGTTGGATGTCATTCAAAGAAACAAGGCACCGCTTGTTTGATATCACATCTAAATGGTTGTCAGAGGTATAAGATAGCGAAAGGATTGGTGGCCAAAGATCAGATCAAGCTCAGTTACGAAACTTCTACTGCAGCTGATAGTACGCAACTTAAGAAAATGATCATCCCTCAATAAAGTGAGAAGATGTTGAGAGATGCACTTGAAGGGAGAAGGTGTAGTAGTAGTGGGGAAAAGTATATTTTATTTTATGATCTTCCATATACAACTTGGATTGGATAGGAATGCCTTGACTTCAATGAAAAGCTAGTTAAAATGTGATACACATTGGCATATCCAAGATCTTAATTCGCTAGATGCAAAAATAAATTGATGGCGCTAAGCTTTTAAAAGGAAAATTTTACTTCCATATATAGAAAAAATAAACCATTATTTAACCTAGAATGAATGATAAAATCCAATGTATTTTAGAGAAGCCAAAATGCTTTGGGGACCGATAAAGCATTGATTTCTCAAGTTTTTTCAGAACTCCTATTAAGCTAAAGACAGGATCAGATACTTGGGTTTAGAAGCATAACTCAAATGGCATTTTTACTTCTTCTTCAGCTAGGCATGATCAGTTTATTTGGATCTCTAACATTTAAATATGTGTGTATGTATATGTATATGAATATGTATATGTATGCATGCATGCGTGCGTTTATGTGTGCTTTGATTAGCTAGGTCTCATACGGCTGATCATGATAAATCAAAGCTGAAAGTTGTAAGTTTCATTAATAGACTTATTAATTAGTAAGTCTATTAATTAATTAAAGCTGAAAGTTGTAAGTTCCATCAAAGCCGAAAGCTGAACTTTCCTATTAATTAATTAATTAATTATATCTATATTTATTTGTTGCTTTTTCTTAAATATTTTTGTTTTTTTTTATTACTGTTTTATACTTTTTGGATATTTTATATATGCATAGTAGATGTCAGTTGTTCTATAGGCCTTTATATATATATAGCTTATATGTTTGATACCTTTACTTGCCAACTGTGTTATGCCAATCAATCTGTGCATTAAGTATATATACATAATATATATATACATAATTATACATATATATATATATTTGAGAATTAAGTATTGGTGTTTATATATATGTGTCAGATTTCAAGGTATGGATGCGCAACCATATGGGACTCCAAAATATGATCAGGATGCCACAATTCCATCCCCAGCACCGAGATCTAGACCCACCTCCAGAACACAAACTTCGTGTGCAAGTTGTCGATTCTCACTCTCGGTAGACATAGAAGATGATGATACATTTAATGAGGAGGAGGAGATGGCTACTAGTGATGAGCCAAATGTACCACCTCCATCTGTGAGGCCAACACAACCACGATCAAATAAAAAAAAGTTGTGGATGTGGAAACATTTCACCAAAGTTGACGGTAATCCCGAGGAACCGCAGGCGAGTTGCAACCATTGTGGTACACAAGTTGGATGCCATTCAAAGAAACAAACTACTACTTATTTGATATCACATCTTAATGGTTGCCAGAGGTATAAGATAGCGACTGATTGGAGGCCAAAGATCAGAGCAAGCTTAATTACGAAACTTCTACAATGACTGATGGTACACAACTTAAGAAAATGGTCATCCCTCAATATAGTGAGAAGATGTTGAGTGATGCGCATGTAGAGATGATAATTGAAGATGAGATACCTTTTACTATAGTCGACAAAAGAGAGTTCCGAAAGTTTATCAAGCTGCTTGAGCCATGATTCCCATTGCCATCACGGTATGCAGTGATGCGAGATTGTATGAAAAGACATTTAAAAGACAAGGTTGAGATTAGAAAGATGTTATGATCACTGGCCAGAGAGTCTCATTTATGACTGACACATGGACATCTATATAGAATGTTTCCTACATGTGTATCACAGCACACTACATTGACAGCGAATGAAATTTAAAAAAATGAATTATTGGATTCAAAGAAATCAATGATCATAAGGGTGCATCCACTAGGGCGGAGATGGATGATTACTTGAAGGATTGGGGAATTCAAAAAGTTTTATGCATTACAGTTGATAATGCCAGTGCCAATGATACTGCAATTGAATGGTTCAAGAGGAATACGAGGGTGAGAGATGATGTCATTTGCGGCCATGAGTTTATCCATATTCGATGTTGTGCTCATATAATCAACCCGATTGTTACAGAGGAGGTTAAAAGAGGTTGACGATTCCTTTACAAAAGTCTGCAACATTGTGCGGTATGTGAGAGCTTCCCCCCAAAGGCTTAAAAAGTTTAGGGCAATAGAAGAACATCTTGGGATAAAACATTCATGGATGTTGTGCTTGGACATTCCAACTTGATGGAACTCTACATTCATGATGTAGGATGTGGCACAGAAGTACTAAAAAGTGTTTGAGCAGATGGAGGTGGAGGATGGGAGCCTTAAATATACTTTGCTGGAGCCTGCAGGAAAGGGGCTTGGTCCACCGGACACACATGATTGCATGAGTGTGGGGTTTTTTGTCACATTTTTTTAGATTTTTTATGACATTACTATGCGGATATTTGGATCCGCATATACGACTACAAACTTGTGGTTACATCTCAGCGCTACACCATTACTTGGAAGATGGTTGTGATGACCTTAGCAGACTGTTATATGGTATGGCTTAGAGGATGCTTATCAAATATAATAAATATTGGGGGCAAGTTGAGAAGATAAAGAGATTACTCTTTATGGCTGTGATACTTGACCCCCGATACAAGTTGGCTGTGAAAGAATATTGGGTAAATTTCGTCTTCGGGGCAATGAAGGCTGTGTCGTTTATTACAGTGGCTAAAACTGATCTCAATGACTTATACAACCACTACAAAATAGTGGCTAGCCTTCATCCGTTGTGTGTACCTCACACTCAACTCCGACACCCCCCTCCGATGACCTTAGCCTAGATGGAGCATGGCGTCGACGTCGTCGGAATTACAACGTGATGAATGAGTATCATCAGCTTATTGCATCGAAGAACATTATGGGGTGTACATCGGAGGTTGAACAGTATTTTATGGAAGAGGTCGAGGTACCTAGGGCTGCATTTGAGATATTAATTTGGTGGAAGGCTAATTCTACCAAGTATCCAATCATTTCCCGTATTGCCCGAGATGTGTTAGCCATTCCTATCACTACGGTTGCATCTGAGTCGGCGTTTAACACTATATGTCGAGTATTGGATGCTTTCTAGAGCTTACTGTCACCGTCAACCGTGGAGGCCCTTGTTTGCACATAAAACTAGACCAATGATATGCCCATTGGACTAGATAGCATTGGCATTGATGATGAGAGCTATAAGCATGAAGAGGGTAACCTTATTTTACTTTTTTTTTATTATTGATTATTTCATTCTTTTTATGATTTCATAAATCTATTTAACTTATACTTTTTATCATTTCACAGATGTAATTGTGAATCCTAGTATAGTTGCCGATGACTGATGGAGTATGAATAAGGATAAGTTGATAACAAAATTAGCTTAATCTTTATTGGTATTGATGGTAATTAAATTCTACTTTTACTGTGTTCAATTTTCTGAATCAATTTTGGTTCCTTTTATTGATTTAAGACTTTTTTTTATCTTAATTTCAGGTACTCCGAACGACCAAGTATGGTGCTGCAGATGATGTTTTTCCTTTTAGTTGAATCAGTATGTTTATTCTTATGGACTGTTTAATCAAACTTTGAAATGGACTGTTACTTTTATTATCAATTGTTTAGGACTTTCTGAATTATGTATTTTAATTAATTATATTTATTATTATTTATTTAGGGTTCAGAATGGGCCCATTTAGAAGTCGCAGTTCCGATCGGAAGTCTGAATTCCGATCACGATCAAAAGTCAGAAATCCGATTATAAGTCGGAGTTCCAACTTCCGATCAGAGTCAAACTCCGATTCCGAAAGTTGGAATATGATTTGGACTTCGACTCATGTCGGAGTCGGAAGGCACTATTTCGACTCTGTCGAAGTCGGAGCACAGGCTTAATAGCAACGTAAAGCTTCAGTAACACCAAATGCACCGCTTCAATCTTCTTCAAAATGCAGCCTCCATTTTCCTCAATGACATAAATGACACTTCGGCATCTTCACTTCGTAAGCTTGGATTCCATCATCACTTTCCCTTTCTCTAGCTGGGCTCCTAACAAACCCCCCTCTTTAAGCACCTAGCCCTCAAGGTGCTGCAGTGCTTCGGCCTTCCAAGTTAGTGGCTTCTCTCTTGGAAACATGGAGGATAGCCTCAAACTTGAATTGGCCTTCACTGAGGAATGTTTCATAGCCAAGTAGTCTTTCCAAACATTAGTAAGGCTCTTATAGATTGCAACATACTCTTTTGCAATTGCATAAACTTGCTCTATAAGCCCACTTAGAGGGCTCAACTCCTCCCCATCAAAAGTAAAAGGATCCTAGCCTTCCGCTAGAAGCTTAAACTTGGCCTCTTCAATACGGTTTGGTCTCTTACCAAGACCAAAATGACTGCTGGAACCACTATCAGTTACTAATGTTCCACTATTTGAATCCCTTGAAATTCCATACAAGTGACTCTGATTATCTTTACTAAGGAATGTAGCATTTTCCATTATCTTCAGACACATCAATAGTTGCATCAAACTTTGTAGATTCGGTCAATTCTTGACGTATTGAGTGACTGAACTATGCTCCATCCAATTTAACTTGTCTAGCTCTAATGCATTGCAGCAACATGCTCCTTTAACCAATCTTTTAAAGCTGGATCACTATAGCCAGCCGGTAGGTAATAAATTGTGTCCATAAATTCTTCTCTACCCCTATCAAAGGGCCAATGAGGTGGCATTATATTGAGCAACTGAAGAGCAAAATTATTATCTACTAAATCTTGCAAACTTATGAGCCTTTTCCATTGCCCTACTCCTTCAATTTCATTCCATCCAACTAGGAAAGAGTCACCATCTTCACTTGTTCCACCAGAGAATAATAGTCTGCTTCCATCAGCACTAGAGAGCAATCTAGTGCACCCTTGTCCAGGTGCATCATAGTCACCCGTAGAGCCCATATGTTCGTCCAACCAAACATTAATTTTTCCGTCAACAGCAGTTGGAAATATAAATTGTATATTTTCTTTTTGGAGAAGACAAATGGAATAAACATGTGCTTCATGACCTTCAAAGTTAAAAAATCTTCTTCTAGACAAATCCCAATCCTTTAGTAATTTATCAATTCTACAAGTTACCACACACATCAAAGAAGAAAAGCAACCTTTATCATGGTCATCAAATGCCTTATTGCTACCAAGAACTGCCTGAAGAGAGATGGAAATATCTCTGCTATAGAATCAATACCATAGAATCTCCCCATACTCAAAGGCTCACCCTTATTGTACCGACTCAACGCCACAATACCAAGAAAGAAGAGAATTATAGCAAGGATAAAAATATATTCAACAACGAGCATAGTAACATAAAAAAGCCGTGATTCCCCAAGGCATATAAGTAATAGAGTTGTAACTAACAATGCCCATCGCTTAGCATATGGGTGGACTAATAAAAACGCATCCTAGGTTTTCCATCCAAACCAGTCCACATGTGCTAGAAGCTCCTCATTTTCTATGTTACTGAATATACCCTTGTGCTTCTCCAATATCTTTATAGAGCCTTTAATTGAGGCAAATGGGTTGTTCCCTAGATTTATAAAAATTGTTCCTTGGATCTTACAATTTGTCCCCACAAGATTCATTTCTCTTCCTCTATCAAAGAGCCAAGAAACAACCCTAAGGGGCAAAACATCAAGCAACCGGGGAGCAAAAAATTTCTTACCCATAAGTTTCTCAGCAAACTCAACCACACGACCTACATCATCAATCTTCCTTGATCCAAATGCAGTGGCATGCTTTTCAACCATGCGCAGTGCGGCCACAAACAGCCCCAAATACTGTCTTACGGCATCAACTTGCCAAAGAGCACCGTTATCTCTATTGCCAGAAACATAATCTTCATGGGCAAACACATTGAGAGCATGCTAAAAAATAAAGGTAACCTCTTCACCCATTTGTAGCACATGAACATAAAAATTGTAGAATGGAGTTAGAACTTCTCCAATTTGCGGAGCTTATGTATGTTCAAGGGCGTGATCAATTTTCATGAACCATTGCTCGAGTTCTTCCAGGTGAAGCTAGAATTCTTGGTTTCCCTTCCCTTCAAATCTATTAGAGCATGTGTACCTGCCTTAGAGGATAACACCTCAGAAGCCACATCCACTGCATGACCTCAATAGAATGCCCCCTCCGTTTCATTTGCTGATCATTCTCAACAGCATGATATAATTGACTCTGCTCCATATGGAATATTATAGATCCTTCTAGATTGATTCTCTTGTAAATGATACATTTCTGCTATAAATATGAGTGCTACTGTACTGAGGAAAACAATATAGATGAGGAATACTTTTATTCAAATACAATCTTTCTTTGATGCATTCTTACAAACTTCTGTCCTACACTTATTTTCCTACTAGTTTCAACATGGTATCGAGAGCCTGATAGGGCCAAAGCCCACCTTTTCTTTCTTCGATCATCATGGCACCACCCAAACCCCCTTCCCCGAATCCCTCCATCACTAGCTCAGCCGCACAACTCATCACCATCAAACTTTCTACAGAAAACTATCTACTCTGGCATGCCCAAATCACCACTTTCCTCCTCAGCAACCAATTGTTTGGCTATGTCGATAGATCCACTCCCATGCCTCCCTCCATCATTGACAATGCTCCCAACCCAAACTATACCTCTTGGCTTACTCAAGATCAACTCATCATGTTGGCAATTTACTCCTCCCTCACTGAGACAATCATCTCTAATGTTCTTGATTACTCCACTTCCCAACAAATATGGGAAACTCTTCAAAATCTTTACTCTGCTCAGTCCACAGCCCACCTCATGCACACGAAATTTCAGCTTGCAACTCTAAAAAAAGGATCCAATTCAATCTCTACCTATTTTCACAAAGCCAAGGCACTCTTTGCATCTCTCAATGCCACAGGCCATCCTCTCCCTGAGTCTGAGTTCATCATCTATATTTTGACGGGTTTATGATCTAATTTTGAGTCCATAGTGTCTTCCATCACTACGCGTCCCGATCCTCTCTCCATTTCTCAAATTTATAGTTTTCTTGTAAATCATGAATCACGTCTTGCACATCAAACATTGTCTCTTCTTCAATTCCTTCACTATCAACTCCACCACTACACGTGGCTCTTTTACTCCTCCTAACCGAAGCCGTGGCCGTGGCTTTCAGCGTGGTCGAGGTGGTTGAAATTTTTCTCCATCTCCCTCTAATTTCTTTTCCTCTTCTCAGACTAATCGACCTACCTGTCAACTCTATAATCACGTTGGTCTCATGGTTATTTCCTGTTATCATTGGTTTGATCATGCATATTAGTCTCCTCCTCCTCCATCTCTCTCAGCTAATTTCACCAATTTTCTGAATATGTTCACTCCATCCACTAATTGGTTTCCTGATACTGCTGCTTCAACTCACTTTACCTCTGATTTTTCCAAACTTAACCTGGAGTCCACCGCTTATCAAGGGCCAGATCAAGTAACAATTGGAGATGGATCATCCCTTGCTATTCAAAACTCTGGCTCTAGCTTACTTCCAACACCTTTTGGCAATTTTCTTCTCCGTCAATTACTTCATGTTCCTTTAATTTCTCAAAATTTATTATCTGTTAGACAATTTTGTTTGGATAATTCAGTTTTCTTTGAATTTAATTGTTCTGATTTTTTTTGTGAAGGATTTACATTCCCAAGAAGTACTTCTTCAGGGCCCTGTTAAAAATGGCTTGTACGTCCTTCCAATAGCTCGATCTACGACTGAAGCAAAATATAAATTAGTTGCAAATACTACTTGTGAACTTCTGTGGATACAAGCATTGTTAAAAGAATTGGGAATTTTTATTTCTGAAGCACCCTACTTGCTATGTGATAATATTGGTGCCACCTATCTTTCGGCTAATCCTGTTTTACACTCACGGATAAACATGTAGATCTTGATTATCATTTTGTACGTGACTGTGTTGCTAACAAAACTCTCACCGTCTCCTCTGTCTCAAGTAAAGAACAAATTGCATATATTTTCACTAAGCCACTCTCATTGGTGTGATTTGCACTCGTACGTTCAAGCCTCACCATCCTACTGGTGCCGCTTGAATCACGAGGGGATATTGGAGCATGTGTACCTGCCTTAGAGGATAAAACCTCACGAGTCACATCCACTGCATCCGCTACATGCCCTCAATAGAATGCCACCTCCATTTCATCTGTTGATCATTCTCAACAGCATGATATAACCGACTCTGCTCCATATGGAATATTATAGATCTTTCTGGATTGATTCTCTTATAAATGATACATTTCTGCTATAAATATGAGTGCTACTATATTGAGGAAAACAATATAGACGAGGAATACTTTTATTCAAATACAATATTTCTTTGATGCATTCTTACAAACTCCTGTCCGACACTAATTTTCCTACTGGTTGCACCAAAATCCAATACAAAATGTGATACCCCATTTTTACTTGTATTTTAATTTAATTAAAATATTGGTTCTTTTATTTTAAATTATCAAATTTTAATTGGATTTATTTAGTTGTGAAATTTATTTTATAGAACTTTCTTAATATTATTTATTGTTTTGAGTTTAAATTGCTGTTTAATTTATTTTAGCTTGTTTTTGGATTTAAAATTTAGTTAGTTTTTACTAGTTATTTATTATAATTTAGCTTTATGTTGTGTTTAAATTATTTTCTTTGATTTATAGCTTTTAAAGTTGTTTCCGTTGGATCAGTTTTTGGACTCCAGAGGTGAGGATTGGACCTCATTTCTTTTTCCCATCTTTTCTTTTCCTCTTTTTCTTTTTTCTTTCTCTTTCTTTTCTTCTTTTTCTTTCTTTTTCTTTCTCTTTTCTCCCGGTTTCCTCTCTCCTGCGCGATGGCTTTTTCCCCCTCTTTTTCGCCATTTTCTCTCTCCGTCCAGAACTGCCGCTTGTCGGCGTCGTGACCTGCACTACCCACCCAGATTTCCTCCCCTCCGGTCGGTGATCATCTCCACCAAATTTCACCTTCATCTGTGCTGCTGTTTGCCCCCACGAGCTCCTCTAAGCAGCACGGTTTTTCCTCCTTTCTGCCGCCGTCGCTCCACCTCCGGCCACCATCTCTTCACCACTTCATCACCGACTTTTTGCCATCCTAAACCACCCATTTCCAACTCCGATCCGTCACCGGAGCAGCTCCCACGACCTCACTTTCTGTTTTGGGTATTTTGGCCTTCCATCGCCGTTTTCACCGCCACCTATGGCCAACTCTCACTTCCACTTGCTTCATAAACACCTAGAAGCCATTCCCTATCAATCTCAAGCCTTGGTTCATCCCCATTCAAAAGTGGGTATTTTACAACCCACGGCCACAGTGTATTTACACTGTTACGTTGCTTTTTCTTCGCCATTTGCAGCTCGTTGATCCTTAAAAATTATCATATAGCGCTATAAGTATTTTCCAAACTTCATTTTAGATTTAAATATATTATTGATTTTATAATAAATTTGTGACTGGTTGGTTATTCCGGACTGAGTCTAAGGAGTCGGGGGTCAGATGGATTTGAGGATGGAGTTGTTTGTTTGTTGTTGATGTTGAGAATTGTTGGATATTTTGTGTCATATCATTTGTATTGCATGGTGCATGCATATACATGTGTTGGATATTGAAAACTGAGTTTTCATGCATAAATGGATTTTCGGGTGCGTGTGTATCACGACCCTAAGCCGGGATGAGGTATTATCTCGGTGAAGCTCCTCTGGTCACTCAGGAGTGGATAATACTGAGTGACATCCCCTGGGTTGTCGCTAGACGACGACCAGATCGCACGATATGGTAACACTGTCGTGTCGACTCCATGGTCCCTCGGCTGGCTGGGACTAGAGGATGCCTAGTCCAGGTAAGCGCTGGGTGCGAGACTGGGATCGCTCGTTTAGATGTCACATGCATAGTCGTTACTTGAGGTGTGACATGGGAGCCAGAGTGTGCGGATGATCCCTAGGGGAGATCATGGTGCATGCTTTAATTGGAACTGGTTTTGAATATTGGATATGGGCCATTTTCTAGAAAAATGGCGAGGTTTTGTAAGAGGTTATTGAGATCCATTTTCTGGGAAAATAGTGGTTTCTTGATTTGAGTTATTATCTGGGATAATGACAAGGACTGTTTTAAAGGATATGTTTTGGGCCAAAATGGGATTTTGGCGCGCGTGGAAAAATGTGAATTTTTGGGACATGTGCATTTGGCATCTTTTCATGCATATTATTGAGTGTAATATATTTTTATCTTGTGGTGTTTGGATTATTACTTACCTACAGCACCATTTTTGGTACTGTAGATTTTTGATGCAGAGGTTGAGAAGGAGGAGGCTGAGCCCGAGGAGGCGACTCCGCCAAAGTATTTGACTTGGAGTTGTTCTACCTTTGGATATTATCTTTACTTGTCTTTATGTTATGTAATTTGGATTTGAAACGGTGTTGAACTTGTAATATTTTATTACGTGTGTTTTAAGCTAGTTTGTATTTAAATAAAATTCTAGTACTTAATTGTAAGACATTTATTATCTGCCACGTGATTTATTTGTACACATGTTGCATGTACATACACTTGGCACTTGGCGATAGGATGTATGACCCTTGTTGTCATCATCCCGACGTCTCGATTTTCACGTGTCCTTACGTGGGAGTTGGGGGCATCACGCAAAAGAAATTCACAGGGATTGCCTTGGTGTAATTGAGCGCACCCATCTTGCTTAAAGGTTCCAAATCATTCAAATCTCCATGTATAACAACCTCACTAATAAACAAGGAGACCATCTAGCCCCCTTGAGAGAAGGATGAGAGAGATCGTGGAAAATGGTTTGTAGGGGAGGTTCCCCTTTGGGATAGTGGTTGAATCTGGCTTGTGAAAAAAATGAGAGTGTGAATACCCAGATCAAAGATTCACAATCTAGCCCAAGAAACCTCAGTATTTCGGAAAAAAATCCCCATGGGAAGATCTCAATGGACATCACCCCTGGCTTTATGCTTAATAATTTCCCCATTAGGAAGCGGTCGCAATGCTCAATCTTCTGAGAGTTGAAAAATTAATTTTGGTTATGGACTTCTAAGGATAGATGGAAGAAAGATTTCTTTTGAAATAGCTTCTGTGGGCATCGCAGCAAACTCCTTCACCTTCGCTTCCCTTTTTATGCTCTCCTCCACAGTTTGGTCTTCCCAGGCCAAGCACTCTTCCATTGACACCGCCATTGGCTCTTTCACCTCTACTGCACTTTCTTTTTCTTCCTACACAGTTTGGTCGTCATCCGTTGTTCTATTTTCTTCAGGCGCTACTGATTGTTGTGTTTCTTCGATTGAATCCGTATCTCCCAAGTTCTCTTTAGCGGCTTCCTGGTCTTCAACAACTACTAGCTTTTGCTTCCTAACCTTTAATCTCTCTAATTTTAAAATAACATCATACCGATTAGATATATCATTCTGCTTCACCACCCAATGAAGCAGCATATCTATCAAGTCGTTCAACCTGTTATTAACCCCTTGAAGACTCTTTTCATTAGCTTCTACCCGCCGCTGTAAGGCCTCCATGGATTGTCAGCTCTAGATACCACTTGTTAGGACCCTGTGGGTCTTGCTACTCTGAATTGAAATGTAATAAGGGATACGGGTAATGGAAGCTGAGATGTTGCAGGAGTGAAATCAAATTTGCATATGAGATGTTTGTGATAATGCCTCATACGCCTATACGTTTACTGATGAGGGAAACTTCGAGGGTTGCCAAACCTCCTTACAATATTCAAGCTAAAATCCAGATTCTAAGATAACTCCCATTTTCTCTCCTGCTCCCCTATATTCCCACGCCTCACCTCACAGTACAATTCACTCTAACAGAATCACAAAAATGATAAAATGACAAGCTAATACTCCGGCTACATGATACCCTTCACTCCCATTTACAATTCTTTTACAATTGGATGACGTGGCAGCTTTTTTTCCTTTTAAATCTTTTAAAATCACTTCTTAGCAACAAAATCTATCAAGATATTTCAAATTCGAAAATAAAATTTAGTCCCCCTACATCCTCTCTTTAGTAGCTCCATCCATTAACACCGTTCGGCACCACCATCTCAAGTGACACTCTCTCCCTCCATCTGTTCTCCGTCCTTCCTAGACTCTCTCCCTCCCTCTATCTCTTTCTACTTTTTTGACCAAAAATGGTTAACGTTTACTGGTTACAGCCTTCATTACTGCCATACACACTGCCAAAGACACCCTTCTCACACCTCTAGGTAAGTCCCAAGTCATTCTTGCCCTTGCTTTGGTCAAGCTTAGTTCCGATTCATTTGATATAGGTCCATTTTTTCCCCGATTTGGTTGTGATTACTACGTATTTGGTGGCCGATTGTGATTGCAAAGTATTTTTCTCCCTGAGTTGATTGCATATTTGGCCCTCAACCTCTTCGCAATTGAAGCTTTCAACGGAATCCATTTCCACAAATAAATCTAACTGACCAAATAAACTATAGCTTTGGATTAAGCTGTGTCTAAAAAAAGGATATAGAGATATTTGAAATGGAAAAAAGAAAGGATCTAGGAATTTAATCAAAACCCAACAATATTTGGGCATGAATTTTATTTGGGGAGGTGAGATTGATGTCTCCTGTTTTTCTCCAAATTTTCATGGCACAGGGTCGTTGACCACCTCAGAAATGAAAAATTACCTCTATATCCATTCATACACACACACACACATATTTGTATATGAATATTTGACCCAAAACATATATGCACATCAGTGTCACCAAGAATTCTTCAAAAACCACAAACCTTTTTCTTTGCATTGTGCACTTGCCTGTGTTCTTGACTCTGCCTAAACATTGTTTTTGGTGGATACTAATCAAAATTTGTACTCGTCTTGTTACTCTTGGGGTTTTATTTTTCTTTGAGGTTTTATCAAAGACCTTTATTTGTTGAGTTCTTCAAGGAAAATGTGAAATATTAGTTATTCATCCTCGTCCATTGCTTGGCTTGAAATATGTTTATAAATCCATTTTAATGCAGGTTTGAGATTTCAGCACCATTGGAGGGATGCTTGGATTATGTCACATTTTTTCAGTTTTTGGTTGAATTGTAATGCGTTATAGATAGGGACTAAATTTCAGTTTTTGGTCATGTTATAATGTGAACAGTTTTGTTCAAGGATTAAAATTAGTTTTTAAGTCAGGTTGAAAATTAGTTGTATGTAATAGATAAGTGAATAAATAGTAGTAAGGCATACAATTTTTGGCCGAGTTGTAATGTTTACTATTTAGTTGTAAAATGTACTCCAATTATATTGAAAAAGTATCGTGTTGAAAATTAGATGTTTTGAATTGATGACGTAAAATTGTTGCCATGGAAGTTGCACTATACCAGAAAGCATTTTGATCAACTTAAGCCTTGAAGGTCAATCTTTTGGCCTATCTGGCATCTTTTGCACCATGCAAACCCTCATATTGGTGTTATGGGCTATAAGTGTTCGTAGATGGCTCTTGGAATGGCACTAAAAAAGGAGTGGTGAGATAGGTGGTGTATACCTGATCTTCACGTGGAAGTATGACAGTTTGATTGACTTTTCCTCAATTTTTCTAAATTTCTTTTACTTAAGATCTGAAGGAAATTAATCAACTTATGTGTATCTACATGTGTAATGAAAACAAGCAACAAATAAATCTAACTAGAGGTTTAGTGCAAGCACAACGTTCACCTGCTATTAACCAGCAAATATTCACATTAAGTGAGAGGAAAATATCATTGGCTTATTTACAACATGATAAGCTTTAGTGGAAGCTCCATTAATTGCTTTTAGGTTTAATTTAAATTAATTGATGGGTCATAAGTACAGGTTGAAAAAACTCCATGGCACCGAAAGTGTGATCCCATGCATTCTGTGGATCAATATTTTGCTCCTACTCGTTTTGTTTTCAAGTTCAACTCGGTGCTGAACAACTTTTGGTTCGCTCATCGTCCTATGCTTGGATATATCGTGTTCATCCATTAAAGGACTTTGAGCAGCTTCAGCCACCACCTGCTCATTTAGTTCCCTATCTATCATGCTTGGACCATATTCAGGGACTTTTGGATTTTACCCAAGTAAAAGATTCGAATAACGGGCAAGCTGCAAACCAAAGCAATAAGATGATTTATCCAAGACGGACCACATTCAGAGTGCACGAAATAAAAGAATAAATAATATATTAGAGAAATGAAAAAAGAAAGAGTGGTTTTATGAAAATATGGCATGAGCTACTAGAAGTGAAGCATGAATCTGTAACAGATATATGCCACTTCCATAAATTACTGCTTTCAAAGGCTCCTGAGTTGGTGACTTCTCATCAGAAAGCACATCAGCTGATGCATTAATTGATTCCTCCAAAAAATCATAACTGACACTATGTGGCCATGAAAAATAATTCCTAATTTTTTTGATGGGTGAAGTGAATCAACAAATGCATGTAGGGAGCTATGCAGGTGGTGGAGGTGTGGTTCATCTAAACATTCATCTAAGACAAGCAACTGGTGCAGAGATTCTTAAATTGGAGATTATAATAAAACGGAAAAAACAAAGTTCTCTCTATGCAAAATTGGAAAAACAAAATTACCTGAAGGATCAGGAATCAAGAATCGATCTCTACAAACAATTCAATCCCAAACTGACTCCACTTATGAAAATGACAAGAAGTGCCATGAATTTGCAGGCAAATTCAGTGTATATTACCTATATAATCTCAACGAAAAAGAGATTATAAAACCCCAAAGATGATAAGACAAGTACTAATTTTATTAAATTTTGATTAATATCCACTCAAAAAAAAAAAATGTCCAGGCAGCGTCAAGAACACGAGGAAGTGCACAACAATATCACCTCTCCAAATAAACAGAAGTGCTACGTACAACAAAACATTTGTAACCACGGCGCACCCATGTTGAGGTGGCGCGTCAGATGATTATTATTATTATATTATATATTTAAAAAAAAGGGTGGGAAATCGAAATAGTAAGCTTGCATGAAACATTTTCATTTTGGGTCTCTGTTCTCTCCGGACCTCAACATCTCAGTTCTCTCTGGACCTCAACGTCTCTGCTCTACGTCTCTGTTCTCTCCGGACCTCAATGCAGGAAGCTATTTTGTGATTTTTCATTCATCTCCCTCAAATTTCTTCATCTACCTTTTGGCTGGTTTCCTCTACGCCGACGGTGTCCATAAACACGCAACATTTTCTTCTGCACGATACAGTCTCAGGTAGTGTTTATTTCCTGTCATATGTCTATATTCCAGTTTTTGAAATGGGTTGAAAATGCCTACTATATGATAGTGGTAAGGAATGGATTATTCTGGACGTAACCAAGCCTTTGTTATAAAATGAAAGTCCAAGTGGTTATGGGTTTTTTTTTTTTTTTGGTAGTATTCATAGATAAGAAAAGTTATGGAAGAAAGTTAAGGTAAAACATTATTGTTTACAACAGTTTAGATGAGGAATTTTGTGATTTTGCATGTACGGGCTCACAAAATACCAATTGAATTTTAATACAGCTTACTGATATAGATATCCATATTAGGAAATTTTCTAAAAATATCAGAAAGAATGAAAGAAAAAAGAGTAAAAAAATTTGCCCTTTTAGGATGGCTTACTTGTTGAAAACAAGCCATAGCAGGACAAAAGGATAGAAGACAAATGTTACAAACAAATTGGCCGCAGGTGGAAACAAAATGAGGGGCCCATATTTATTTATTTATTTATGTACATATCTATCTATTTTTTATAAATGAAGCTTAACTTTAAGAACAAACTGTTATATTAAGGGATCCAAACCTGTAGAAGAAATTGAACTATACTAATAATCACAATCACAATCTTTAATATAGCATCCACTATTTTTCCCTTCAAATAATGGTTTGTTAATTTGCCATAGTATTGGTTTTTCTTGGGATTGTATGCTATCAATTAACTCTTCACTATGTGGCTGTAATTTTTTTTTTTTTTTGGTTCTCCTAAAAGTTCTGATTTGTTCTAAAATATGGGTAAATACCATGTAGATGGAGAAAGGGAAAGGGAAAGAGCATGCATCTCCTCTAACGCCTCTTGCCACAAATCCATCAATTAATCCATCAACTCAAGTATGTGGAGTATTCTCACATCTTTCAGTTTTTTTTGCTCATTATCATGACATGGTTGTTGACATCTTAGGTGATACCAAGACCATTTTATACCTATTTGTCAACACCTCCTAGCACAAATGCATCTATCAATCCAACAACCCAGGTACTTTGAATATTATTTTGACACCATAGTTTTATTGATGTCTATATTTATTACTACATTCCTAATTAATTTTCATTATTGATCTATATGTTAGGTGATACCAATAGCCTTTTATCCAGATTTCTCAAGCTATATGCATGGGGGCCATGCACTAATGCCACATGCTTTGTTACCACCTTTCTTACCTCGTCCCAATACCAACCCATCTTCATGGACTTGTGAGGTGATGAATTCATTCTTTAAGTAGGGAGTGTATTTTTAAAAATGCTTCTATAGATTTAAATATTGGTTTTTATTATTGTAAACTGCAGAAAAATGTTATGCCCAAATTTTAGTCATCAACTCCGCCCTCTTTGATTGGTATTCCATCTGCAGGCTCCAGCCATGTTGAAGAATTTCAAGAGCACACACCTGAATTGAGGGAGGTTGAAATCATGTCTACATCCTCTGAATCTGAAGATTACAATGAGGCCGAGATAGAAAATACAGTGCATAATGAGGGGCCCGTTATCATTGAAGAGCCAAAAGTGGGGATGGTCTTCAAATCTCAAGACGAGTTAGTTTCTTATTATAAAGGTTATGGGAAACAATGCGGTTTTGGGATAATGACACAAATGAGTCATAGGTTTGAGGATGGGAGCCTCAGATATATCAAGCTTTGTTGTTCTCGTGGTGGGAAGGCACGGAACCGGACGACAAATGTTGCGAGGCCACGTCTGACGTCAAAGACTGATTGTAAGGCAAAGATAAATGCTATGTTCATGGATGGAGTGTTGAAGTTGTTGAGTGTTCACAATTCCCACAATCACGGCCTAAGTCCACAAAAGTCGAGATTCTTTCGCTGCAATAGAGAAGTGAGCGAGTCTGTTAAGAGAGTGTTAGATACAAATGATCAGGCTGGCATCAGACTTAACAAGAGTTTTGCAGCACTTGTACAAGAAGCAGGTGGGTTTGAGAACTTGCCATTTAGTGAAAAAGATTGTCGTAATTATATTGACAAGGCACGCGACCTAAGACTTGGAAAAGGTGGCGCTGAAGCCCTTCGTCAGTATTTTGCTAGGATGTAATATAAGAATGATGGATTCTTTTCAGACATCGACCACGATGATGATGGGAGGTTGAAGAATGTCTTCTGGGCGGATACATGGAGTAGGGCAGCGTACAAATATTTGGGTGATGTTGTGACATTCAACACCACATACCTGACGAATAGGTATGGGATGCCATTTGCACCGTTTGTTGGTGTAAACCACCATGGTCAGTCAATCCTTTTGGGGGCAGGATTGATTTCTAATTAGGATATGGAGACATTTGCATGGCTGTTTCAGACTTGGCTAAACTGTATGGATGTGGAAGCTCCAAAGGCCATTATCACAGATCAAGATAGAGCAATGAAGAATGCGATTGCTCTCGTCTTTCCCAATACACGACACAGATATTGTTTGTGGCATATACTAAAAAAAGTACCTGAGAAACTTGGTTCACATCATGCATACAAAACTGGGTTGAAAACTAATTTGTTGAAGTGTGTGTATGACTCTCAAACCATAGGGGAGTTTGAAAACAGTTGGGAAGTTTTAATTACCACGTACAACTTGTAGGAGAATGCTTGGTTGCTGAGTTTATACGGTGAGCGTTCGTATTGGGTACCGGTATTCTTAAAAGAAATCTTCTAGGCTGGGATGAGTACAACCCAAAGAAGAGATAATAGGGATGCTTGGTGTTCTTCCAACTCTACACCGGAAAGATGGTGTAATTGCAACGTATCATGTAGAAGATGAAGTCGTTGTTGATGATTTCATCAAGGAGGTGACCCAAACAGTATACTTCAATGAGGCTGAATGTGATGTGAAGTGTTCGTGCGCACTGTTCGAAATGAGAGGGATATTGTGTAGACATGTATTGGCTATTATGAGAGTTAACAAAGTGGAAAAGGTACCACAAAAATACATATTAGATCGATGGAGAAAGGACATAAAAAGGACATACACTCTTATTCGAAGTTCTTATGACTCAATTGATGCGAGGCCAGAAGTGAGTAGATATTCACGTATCATGAAGGTATGCTATGAGGTTGCCACAAATGCCGCGTCATCTGATGAGAATGCCGAGGATATGATACATAAGTTACGTGCAATGAACATCGGCTACCTCTCCAACAAATCGCCCCTTCATACTTGTTCCAACACGGTAGTGACAACTGTCAATACCACTATAGAGGGGAGTTCAAAAAGAGTATTGAGTCCTCTTCCAGTGAGAGGGAAAGGCAGACCGCCATTTCTCAGAAAGAAGTCAATTATTGAGAGGGTTAGAACGACGACGAAGAAGGCTACTCAGCAGGGAAAACATAAACAGGTCAACTTAATGTTCCATTTTAATAATTTTAGCTTTATCTATATTGTGTAATTGTTTATTACACTTAACTTGTTTTTAATGATTTATAGCCGCATGGAAGAGACACGTCCAGAAATTTATTTGGAGATACAGATTTTGGGACTCAAGAGAGTGTTCACATACAGGTATCATATGTTTTTAAAGATTTATAGTCGCATTCTTTAAATTAATTTACTTTTTTTTTATATCTATTGTTAGCAGCCACAAAATACTACAGAGGTGTTGGAATTTAGTGAAGATCAAGGAGGTTTTGCAGTGAGTGAGACAAGAGAAAGTGTAATTCTTTTAACTTGGTCACTCTCTTTAAAGTTAATTATATAGTTACATGTTCTTGAGTTTTAAAGTGTTATATTAATGGTTCACAGGTATTTCTTGGAGAAGAGGGGTACTAAGTGTTGGTACGTACATGCAAGTTGAACCCAAAAGAAGCAAGTGTTTAAGGCTAATTAATGGAGATGATCTCCAGTAGCAGGAGGAGTACTTCACATTTAAAAATGCATGAATAGCCGAGATGGCCAACGGGGATGTGTTGGTTTGACACTTTGGATGTATTATAAATGGCTATATTAGGTTGTATTATAAACTTTATATATTAGGTATGCCAACACTCCAATGACTGAACCAAAGCAGGAGGAGTACTTCACTTTTTGTCACTGCATGAATAGCCGAGATGGCCAACTAGGATGTGTTGGTTTGACACTTTGGATGTATTATAAATGGCTATATTAGGTTGTATTATTTGTATTATATATTAGGTATGCCAACGTGACAATGACTGAACCAAAGCAAATGACTCAAGCTTTTGGATTTTTGTACAGGTCTTCAAAGTCAGAAAGCATATATAAAGGAGGATTATTGTGTAGTGGTTTTTTAACTGTTGTGCGATGGTGATTGGCTATTCTCAAGAAAGTAGAACCCTTTACATGCATATTACTTCAGTGTTCGGCTTTGCTGTACATGCAATTCCCTGTACATGCATGATTAGATGAATACTAATGCTCGTGAGGCTTGGTCCAAGTGATCAAGCTTTTGAATGATACGTCCAAACTTCGATCTCATGACTATAATTTATTATTTGGCCTTTTTTTATGTCAATTATTGAGTGTTCATTCTGTTCTCCTTATGCGGTGAGGAAAACATAAGGTATCATAACTGTTTCTCATAGCCAAAATAAGTCAGATCTCAACCTAATTAATTTTCATTGAATGCAAAAAAAAAAAAAAAGGCTCAGAGTTACAAACTTCTTTCATACATAGAGTACGATTGCTACATGCTCAGTGTTACAACATACTAAGGTCATTTTGATGACTACATACACATGGATCTAACTACATCAACCATATATCAAGCAGCCTTGATCAGTGAGTACAATAAAATTAAAATACAAATCACACAATAGATACGAAGAAGCATGCGTTCATGTCGAAGGTCTGCTTGTTGCCTTTGAATATCCAATCGATAATTGTAAACTCTCAACTCCCTCTTCACAATCTCTTCCTCTCGTCTTCGAAGCTCTTGCTCATTTCTTATCCTAACAATTTCTAACTTCATACGTTCTATTTCTATTTCCTCACTGATATCTGCCCATTTGAAATAATTGCAATGTGGTAATCCCTGAAAGAAACCAAAAAATTAAATATGAAAGTAAACAAATCACATGTATGCAAAATAAACAAACTTTCCAAAAAACTTTATACCTGTTTATTATACTTTGGACACCCAAAAAATGATCGTCCCGGATTTGTGGGCGTATTTGAAGTTCTAAGTAAAGCAGGTTGGCCGCAGGTGCATATTGGAGTGTTTGCCAAAGTACGATTGACACGAGAAGATGAAACTGATGACGTTGACATCCTATCAGCTAAAGATGCCAATATCAGTAGCAAGAAAAAATAAAATCAATCAGTTCAAGAAAAAAAAAAACAAATCAGTTCAAGAAAAAAAAAACAAATCAGTTCAAGAAAAATAAAAAAATCAGTTCAAGAAAAAATAAAACAAATCAAATCAGTTCAAGAAAAAATAAAACAAATCAGTTCGAGAAAAAATAAAACAAATCCTTTGTCCCAAGTAGAATTGCTAAACCTTGCATATTGACATTATATCAATTATCCAAATGCAACCTGCAGATTTCGAATAACCAATAGCACATTTGAAAAACAAATAAACAAGTTACACATACAGAAGGGGAAAACAAATAAATAGCAAAAACAAGATGATTTCAATAGGTGTGGACCCCTTCAGACACCAACTTTGTTGTAATTGATGCAAGCACGCACGACAAAAACTCTCCAAAAAACTTCAATCAAATTTTACACTTTCTATTTCTTTTTAACCTCATCGGATATGAGAAAGTGCACATATACATCAACAATGCACTAGTGGATATATTATTTCTTTTGAATAAAGAAGGGCCTACTTCTCTTGCATAGACACTCAATAGTCCCTCAATCACAATGCTACAACCAGCTACCTTCCAGTACATGTGCCAAAAGTGTAATTATCATCGGGTACTAAAAGTTTTCAAGGCTTACAAAAAATATTCATAGTTTTGCAGTCATTTTGCAATCAACGCTGAGGGATAACTTTCATAACCAGTTTAAACTAAACTAGACAAGCATCACTTTCAATTTTTGTGGTTGATTCATAGTATTTTTTTTTTTTATGTGTAAAAGTTTATTCGTAATTTTTTTTATATTGAATTTATAGCCGAGATAGCAAAAGTTTTGAACTTTAGGTATTCAAGAATATGCTTAATAAATTCTCAAGGCAAGCAAAACTTAGAAGATTGGCACGATGATAAAAGGTTAGAATTGCATAATTAAGTTGTTTAAATGGGTGATTTATTTTATCAAATAAAGATTGAACAGTTAATTATGCATCAAATTCTAATATTGAATGCAAATTAATTGATGTCAATATTTTATATACATAAAGTTCTATATTTGCCTTTGAAAGAAATATATTTTTTATGTACTGCAGGGCATTTATGAAAATACTAAAAGAGAATGGAACTTACGGCTGGAACTCAAGGGAGCAAGCAGAAAATCAGCACATGCAGAAAGATAGAAAGGCCACCCACTCCCAAGTTAGGCCACCCACTCCCAAGTTAGGCCACCCACTCCACCATTCTTCAAAGTTAGGCCACCCACTCCCAAGTTAGGCCACCCACTCTTGAGAAATGGTAGGATGCTCTCTCCTATAAATAGGAGAGAGCTCAGAAGAGAAAGGGCATCAAGGCAGTGGAGACGAAGGAGAGAAGACAGAACTTTAAAACTTAGCTTTCATTTTTCAGTTTCATTCTCATTTCATTCGGCAGTTGTTGTTCATTTTAATTCATTTTTCAGTTTCATGCTTCTGTTTTAGTTTTCATTCAGCATCAGTTTATTTTACAGCTTTAATTTGAAACTTAAGGAAGCAAGTTTTCTTTCCATGTTAAAGCAAGCTTTCTTTGTATTCATCTAGGAAATAATTTCTTTTAGTGTTTATTTTATTTAGAGCTCAACTTCAATTTGAGTGTGTAATTTATTTGAAATTTTAATTTAATTGAGAGTTCAATTTCTTTTAGGATGCATTTTATTTAGAGCGTTTATTTTATTTGAGAAATCATTTTATCTGGAAGTTCAGATTTTTGGATTGGAGAACGCAGTCTCCATTTCCAAACATCAAGTTTATTCCTTACAATTCCTGTTTTTATTTAATTTCAGTTTAATGTCTTATATTTTCCGTGCACATTTAATTTCTGTCTATTTAAATTACTGTCATTTATTTATTTTTGCACCTTTAATTTCTGTTTATTTAAATTACTATCATTTATTTTTCTCGCACTTGTAATTCCTCTATTTAGGTTAATGTCATTTATTTTCTTGCATCTTTAATTCCTATTATTTAAATTAATGTCATTTATTTTTCTTGTTCTTTTAAATTTCAGTCTATTAATTTCAGCAATTTTAATTTAGTTTCATGCATTTTCATTCCTTACTTTTCATCGCTGCATTCAAATCCGACAAACAAATCTAAAAACATGAATCTAGTCCATGACTAGTAAAATTTCCATCCATTGCACATACCATTTATTTTTTTTTTCTTTGTGAAGTTTTTCACAATTTTTCAACGAGTTTAAATTTTGAGTAAATTTTCCCTGAGGAGACGATCTAGGAATTTATTCCTTATTATTACACGACATCCTCCTACACTTGGGATAGCATTAATGCTACTCATTTTTGAGTGAGTCAAGTTTTTGGCGCCGTTGCCGGGGAAAGTAGTTTAAATTTAAACTCGTTTATTTTTTTTTGCTTCTCTAAACTGATGTTTCATGTCATGGGTAAGAGACAGTTCAAATAGGTTGCTTAGAGTCACATCGAGTGTTGAGAGTAGTATACACAGCTTGGAGATAGATAGCTCGCCTATCTTTTCTTTGAGTGAGTCAGGTGGCAAAATTGAAATTAAAACAGAAAACATGGCTGCACCTGCACCACGCACTCTTAAGGACTATTTGCAACCCACTCGTACCACTACACCTTCATGCATTATTTTACCAGAAAATGCACCCAATTTCTCTATTAAGCATGGCATGATGTCAGTGATACCTCAGTTCCACGGGATGGATTCTGAGAGTCCGTACCAGCACTTAACAGATTTTGAGTTGGCTTGTGCCACATTTATCACTAGGGCTGTTACTGATGAGTTCATTAGACTTCGTTTATTTCCTTTCTCTTTAAAGGATAAAGCGAAGATTTGGTTTAACTCTTTAAGACCCAACTCTATTTCTAGTTGGTCTGATATGCAGCGTGAATTCTTACAAAAAATTTTTCCCTTTCAGAGAACTCAATTTTTGCAAGAGCAAATCAGCCAATTCAATCAGAGACCTGATGAGACCTTTCAGGCCAGTTGGGAAAAATTTAAAGATTTGATGAACATCTGTCCACATCATGGTTTTGAATCTTGGAGGTTGGTGAGCTATTTTTACACTGGCCTCACTCCGGAATGCAAGCAATTTGTTCAGACAATGTGCAATGGGGAGTTCTTTAGCAAGGAACCTGATGAAGCACTGTCATTTTTTGACTACCTTGCTGAGAGCGCGCAACAGTGGAATACTCGTACTGATCGAGTTCCATCAACAGCACAACCACTGAGAGCTATTTCTGGAGGGGGTAGATACGAGCTTAAAGGGGACACTGATGTTCAAGCCCGAATAACTGCTTTAACTAGAAGAATGGAGGTCATGGAAATGGACAAAGTAAAGGCTGTGAAAGTAGCAGAGGCATGTTCTATATGTGCTGATTCAAACCATAAGACCAAAGACTGCCCGATAATGCCAGTGTTTCAAGAAAGTGGGTCGGAGCAGATGCAATCAACTAATTGGGTGAATAGAGCACAAAATCAGCCTTTCTCCAACACATATAATCCGGGGTGGCGGAATCATCCAAATTTCTCATGGAGAAATGATCAACCTGGTCGGTCCCCACCACCTCAACAGCAACCATTTCATCAGAGTGCTCCTCAGCATCAGTATCCGTCATATCAGAATCCTCAGAGCTATCCTCCTGTAGCTCCGCCTGGATTTCAACCTCATATGGCTGCACAGAGTTTTCAACCTTCATCATCTGCAAAGAAAACTCTAGATGATAGTATGGCACAGATGGCCAATACACTTCAACAATTCATGCAGATTCAGGCCACCACAAATAATCAAAATACTCAGGCCATAAATGAGTTGCGTGGCACTATGAACAAGATGAGCACAACCTTGAGCACCCTGGAGAAAGGGAAATTTCCAGCACAGCCTCAACCTAATCCTCAAGTATACAGGCAGCAACAACAACAAGTGCATAATGTCTCAGGGGACGTTATTGAGACAGCGAAGGCAGTCCTTACTTTGAGAAGTGGGAAAGAAGTTTCCCGACCAGAAATGCCTATAGACACACAGGAAGTTGCTCCTACACCTGAAGATATAACGGAGACTGATGAAATTAAGAAAGAACTAGAGGTAGTGAGACCAGAGTTGAAGAAGCCTGTGACTGTAGATGCTGAAACTACCAAGGGATACCAACCTGTGGTTCCTTATCCTCAAAGATTGGCGGCTGGCCAAAAGAGCAGGTATCACACGGAGATTCAAGAGATTTTCAAGCAAGTGAAAATCAATATTCCACTTTTGGATGCCATACAACAAGTACCTTCATATGCAAAATTTTTGAAGGACTTGTGTACAGTGAAGAGGAAGCTGAATGTAAAGAAGAAAGCCTTCCTGACGGAGCAAGTTAGTGCATTAATATTGAGCGAGACTCCTCAGAAGTTTGGAGATCCCGGCTCTCCCAACATTTCCATTATGATCGGCGAATCACGCATTGGGAGAGCTCTACTTGATTTGGGGAGTAGTGTGAACTTGCTACCGTTCTCAGTTTATGAACAATTGGGATTGGGTGAGCTGAAAAAGACCTCCATCATGCTACAACTGGCTGACAGATCAGTTAAGGTACCAAGGGGTATTGTAGAGGACGTGTTGGTCCAGGTGGACAAATTCTACTACCCAGTGGATTTTGTAGTTCTTGATATGCAGCAGCCAGCCTCCACTATTTACCAAGCTCCTGTCATCCTTGGAAGACCATTTCTAGCTACATCAAACGCTTTGATTAATTGCAGAAGTGGAGTGTTGAAGCTTACCTTTGGGAACATGGCACTTGAGTTGAACGTTTTCAACGCTTGCAAGATGCCAACACATTTTGATGACACAAGTGAATTGAATGCTGTGGAGAGTTTGACATCAACAGAGTCTATTTGCTCAACCTCTCCTTTCTCTGATGATGATTATATTTTTCAGACATCTGAATATTTACTTGATGAGAAAATTGATCATATCAATGAAAATGACTTTGAATTTCTTGATTATTTTGCAGATTCTTTACCACTTGAAGTACAATTTGCCGGAGCAAGATGGAAACCCCAGTTCGAAGCTTTACCACCACCAGACATGCTTAGATCTTCAGAGGAAGAAGTTCCCCGATTGGAACTAAAACCGCTTCCTCAAGATTTAAAGTATGCGTTCCTTGGACCTGAAGAAGGCACTTTTCCGGTGGTGATTTCCTCAAAACTAAATCAGAAGGAGGAAGCCAAATTGATTGAAATATTAAGAAAGCATCGAGGCGCAATTGGTTGGACAATAGCCGACATCAAAGGCATTGATGCCGCTATATGTACCCACAGAATTCATCTTGAAGACGATGCTAAACCAGTTCGTGATGCTCAACGTAGGCTCAATCCTACCATGAAGGAAGTTGTGAAAGAGGAAGTGCTTAAGCTACTCGCAGTGGGTATCATTTACCCCATCTCAGACAGTAAGTGGGTAAGTCCAACTCAAGTGGTACCAAAAAAATCTGGTTTAACTGTCATACAAAATGAGAAAAATGAGTTAATTCCAACTCGAATGGTTACTGGCTGGAGAATGTGCATTGATTATAGAAAACTTAATTCAGCCAGTAGGAAGGATCATTTTCCTTTACCATTTTTGGATCAAATTTTGGAAAGAGTGGCTGGAAATGCATATTATTGTTTCTTGGATGGCTATTCTGGTTATTATCAAATTGCTGTAGCGCCTGAGGATCAGGAGAAAACCACTTTCACCTGTCCTTTTGGCACTTTTGCTTTTACTAGAATGCCTTTTGGTTTGTGTAATGCTCCAGCTACTTTTCAGAGATGCATGATGAGTATTTTTTCTGACATGATTGATGATATTTGTGAAATATTCATGGATGATTTCTCTGTTTTTGGAAAAACTTTTGAAAGTTGTTTGCATAATTTGGCACGTATTCTCCAAAGATGTGAGGAAAAAAATCTTTTACTTAATTGGGAGAAGTGTCAATTCATGGTTACTCAGGGCATTGTTTTGGGACACATTGTTTCCTCTGAAGGTATAAAGGTCGACAAGGCAAAGATTGAATTAATATCTAAACTTCCTATTCCTAGGACGGTTAGGGATATTCGTTCTTTCCTTGGTCATGCTGGTTTTTATAGGCGGTTTATTCAAGGGTTTAGTTCTATTGCAAAACCTTTGTGCACTCTTTTACAAAATGACATTGAATTTGTTTGGACTGATGAGTGCCAAAAAGCTTTTGATACCCTTAAAAATTCGCTTACCACTGCTCCTATTGTGCGACCCCCGCAGTGGGACATTCCCTTTGAAATCATGACAGATGCAAGTGATTATGCCTTAGGAGCTGTTTTGGGTCAGCGTGTGGATAATAGACCATGTGTGATTTACTATGCTAGTAGAACCTTGAATGATGCCCAGAAAAATTATACCACTACTGAAAAAGAACTGCTTGCAGTGGTTTTTGCACTTGATAAATTCAGGGCTTATATTCTTGGTTCTCCTGTTACTATTTTCACTGACCACTCTGCTCTTAAGTATTTGTTGGCTAAAAAAGATGCAAAACCACGCTTGATTCGATGGATTCTATTACTTCAAGAGTTCAACATCAACATTAGGGACAAGAAAGGAGTTGAAAACGTGGTAGCTGACCACCTCTCTAGATTGTCATCTCCTTCTTCAAATGTCAGCCTCCCTCTTGATGATAGTTTTCCGGATGAGCACCTGTTTGTGGTAAATAAAGTTCCCTGGTATGCTGACATAGTCAATTATCTGGTGACTGAGCAAATGCCTTCTGAATGGTCAACCCAAGATAAGCGTCGGTTTCTATCTGAGGTAAAACATTTCTACTTTGATGACCCTTATCTTTTCAAATATTGTTCGGACCAATTGATTCGAAGATGCATTCCTGATGATGAGTTTTCTTCAGTATTGAGATTTTGTCATATGGGTGCATGTGGTGGTCATTTTTCAGCGAAGAAAACAGTGGCAAAAATTTTGCAAAGCGGTCTTTATTGGCCGTCTATGTTTAAGGATGCTTACAATTTTTGCAAAGCGTGTGCGTCTTGTCAAAAGTTAGGAGCTATTAGCAAAAGAAACATGATGCCCCTTTCCCCCATTCTTACTTTAGAAATCTTTGATTGTTGGGGAATAGACTTCATGGGACCTTTTCCGGTTTCCTTTGGAAACACATATATTTTATTGGCTGTGGACTATGTTTCAAAGTGGGTTGAGGCCATCGCTTGCAAAACCAATGACCATCATGTTGTATTAAAATTTTTACAATCTTTGTTTGCTCGATTTGGCATGCCCAAGGTTATCATTAGTGATGGGGGTTCTCATTTTTGCAATAAACCATTTTCTACACTTGTAAAAAAATATGGTATTACACATCGAGTTTCCACCCCCTATCACCCCCAAACAAATGGGCAAGCTGAATTGGCAAATAGAGAAATAAAACTCATTCTGGAGAAAACGGTAAATCCTAATAGGAAAGATTGGTCGATTAAGCTTCTTGATGCTTTGTGGGCATACAGGACAGCTTTTAAAACAAATCTAGGGATGTCTCCCTATCGATTAGTTTATGGTAAAGCTTGTCATTTACCTGTTGATATTCAGCATCGAGCTCTTTGGGCCATAAAACATGTTAACATGTCACTTGATGAAGCTTCAGGGTTGAGAAAATTGCAGATTAATGAATTGGATGAAGCTCGTCGGAATGCTTATGACAACGCGCAATTGGCAAAGGAACGGATGAAAATTCTGCATGATCAGAAAATTCATCCAAAGCATTTCACAATTGGCCAGGAAGTTCTCCTTTACAACTCTCGCTTGCATATTTTTCCTGGAAAGTTGAAATCACGATGGAGTGGACCATACATTGTAAAGACTGTTCATCATCATGGTGCGGTAGACATTGTCAATCCGAAGAATGGTAATAGCTTCACTGTCAACGGACAACGTCTAAAGTCATTTCTGAAGGATTTTGATCCACATGAAGAGATCTTGCTTGTGCAAGATCCCAGGGAAGTGTTTTGATTCGTTTCTCCTTCTGTACAGTTTTCTTTACTTGCATTTTCTTTTATTTGTTCTTTTGCATTTGATTTTATTTTTCTTGTTGTTTGTTTGTTTTGTTTTGTTCTTTTGCATCTTTCGTTCGATTCAGTGAGGACTATGTCTCTCACTAGTTAGGAGCGAAACCATGGCATTGTGTAAAAATAAAAAAATAAAAAAAAATAAAAATAAAAATAAAAATAGATAGATTTTATTTAAAAATGCTTTTACATAAACTTGAGGTTCTTAGCCTCAGATTGGAGACGCTCATTCTCTTCATACAAAATCATGTCAGCCCTATTCATAGGAGCTGGCAAGCGGAATGAAGAACTCAATAGAGATTTCAACTGTTTATTCTGCTGCCGAAGGATTCCTTCCCTTGTGTGAGACTCTTGAACAATGCGTTGAAGTACAGCAATTTGTTCTTTTAGCCTTTCAACCTCATGGTTTTTGGCTTGAACCCGCTGGGAAAAAGCAACAATAGAGGATGAGTAGCGAGTTCCGAGACTCACCAAATCATAGATAGCATCAGAGTCTGACTTATTAGCCATGCTATCATTTTCTTGCTGCAACATGGCACCAATGGCAGCTGCAGAAAGGACAGGAGGTTGAGATGTAGAAGAATGAGCCATTGAGAAAGGGATTGAGAACTTAAGGCGAGAATGTTGAAGGAATGCAGATGAGTTATAGAGATAAGAAGAGAACTTGATGCGGATTGAATGAACTTTGAGACTGATTTTATAGAGAGAGCATGAAGAACAAGTCCGGAGCCTTCAATCTCGTTTGTCAACAACATCAGGCGTTTATTTTCAAATCTCTAGCCACACTTGTCTGGTCACGGACGGATCCACCAAAAAAAAAAAAAAAAAAATAGATTTCAGTAATCTCGTTAATTTCAGTTATCTTTTGCTAATTTTCTCGTATTCTCTTTTTGCAGGTACGATTTTTTGACGAAAAATGGATTAAGGAACATTGCTTTCATATTCATATCAGTTGGTAATCTCGTTCCAAAACTTTTTATTTTACTTTCTTGCTTGTTTTTATTTCTTTTGCTTTTTGTATCTTCTAACTTTGATAGAAATTTACTCCCTGTGTGCACTCGAGTATTTCAGGTGACATCTTTCCTCTTTACTCTTTCGTTTCAATATATGTTCTGCAGTGTTTATCTTGCTTAAATTCATGCCTGCATAACATATATCGTCGAACATTCATTTGCTGAACATTGAGGACAATGTCAAATTTAGTTGGGGGGAGAGGTTTCTGTTGAAGTTTTTTTTGTTGAAGATGTATTAGTAATAAAAAAAAAAAAAAAAAAAATGATTTGTTGAAGTAATGGAACATGTGGAATGTAGTGCAAATATGAGTATATGTCAAAAGAGGGACTTATCCATTTTATTTAGTTGTTAAACCAAGGGAAAGATGTTAAGAGTTTTGCTTAAACACACACAACACATACCCGGAAGGCCTAGAAAGACTACATTGAGTCATTGTTGGTTGATTTACACTTCAATTGTTTGAGACTCTAATGAACCATATCCTAATGGCTTAGGAAGAAATTTGAATTAAATGAGAAAAGGGACAAGCCAGGAATCAAAAAAAAAAAAAAAAAAAAAAAAAAACAAAACAAAAACAAAAATTACATTTGTGTACTGGAAAAGGCTGCCTATTACCGGGGTCCTTACAAAAGAAGTAGGCACCTTTCAAAGTGTAATAGCGTGAAAGCCGCCACTACAATGGTTTTGAATTAGAGTAAGACCATGTGGTTTTCTCAGATTAGTTGTTGTGATTGAAATTATTAATGCCTCTTGGTAGTCAATCTTGGAATTCTAACCCCATTTCCATGCACTTAAAAGAAAGCAAGCTTTGTTACATGTAATTCCCTTGGTTGATTAACTAAATTGTGTATAAATCTCTCAGTTGATACAAAATTCAGATTAATCTATCTCCAGTGTTCTTAAACTCAACAAATCTATTTCATGGCATATGATTCTCAGATTTTCTCAAGTTGGTAATTTCACCTTTGCATGAATTCATTCGCTTTATTTGCTAGAGTCTAGCAAAAAGCTAGTTGGGGGGTGTGATAAAAGGTTAGAATTGCATAATAAAGTTGTTTAAATGGGTGATTTATTTTATCAAATAAAGATTGAACACTTAATTATGCATCAAATTCTAATATTGAATGCAAATTAATTGATGTCAATATTTTATATACATAAAGTTCTATATTTGCCTTTGAAAGAAATATATTTTTTATGTACTGCAGGGCATTTATGAAAATACTAAAAGAGAATGGAACTCACGGCTGGAACTCAAGGGAGCAAGCAGAAAATCAGCACATGCAGAAAGATAGAAAGGCCACCCACTTCAAAGTTAGGCCACCCACTCCCAAGTTAGGCCACCCACTCCACCATTCTTCAAAGTTAGGCCACCCACTCCCAAGTTAGGCCACCCACTCCACCATTCTTCAAAGTTAGGCCACCCACTCCCAAGTTAGGCCACCCACTCCACCATTCTTCAAAGTTAGGCCACCCACTTCAAAGTTAGGCCACCCACTCCCAAGTTAGGCCACCCACTCTTGAGAAATGGTAGGATGCTCTCTCCTATAAATAGGAGAGAGCTCAGAAGAGAAAGGGCATCAAGGCAGTGGAGACGAAGGAGAGAAGACAGAACTTTAAAACTTAGCTTTCATTTTTCAGTTTCATTCTCATTTCATTCGGCAGTTGTTGTTCATTTTAATTCATTTTTCAGTTTCATGCTTCTGTTTTAGTTTTCATTCAGCATCAGTTTATTTTACAGCTTTAATTTGAAACTTAAGGAAGCAAGTTTTCTTTCCATGTTAAAGCAAGCTTTCTTTGTATTCATCTAGGAAATAATTTCTTTTAGTGTTTATTTTATTTAGAGCTCAACTTCAATTTGAGTGTGTAATTTATTTGAAATTTTAATTTAATTGAGAGTTCAATTTCTTTTAGGATGCATTTTATTTAGAGCGTTTATTTTATTTGAGAAATCATTTTATCTGGAAGTTCAGATTTTTGGATTGGAGAACGCAGTCTCCATTTCCAAACATCAAGTTTATTCCTTACAATTCCTGTTTTTATTTAATTTCAGTTTAATGTCTTATATTTTCCGTGCACATTTAATTTCTGTCTATTTAAATTACTGTCATTTATTTATTTTTGCACCTTTAATTTCTGTTTATTTAAATTACTATCATTTATTTTTCTCGCACTTGTAATTCCTCTATTTAGGTTAATGTCATTTATTTTCTTGCATCTTTAATTCCTATTATTTAAATTAATGTCATTTATTTTTCTTGTTCTTTTAAATTTCAGTCTATTAATTTCAGCAATTTTAATTTAGTTTCATGCATTTTCATTCCTTACTTTTCATCGCTGCATTCAAATCCGACAAACAAATCTAAAAACATGAATCTAGTCCATGACTAGTAAAATTTCCATCCATTGCACATACCATTTATTTTTTTTTTCTTTGTGAACTTTTTCACAATTTTTCAACGAGTTTAAATTTTGAGTAAATTTTCCCTGAGGAGACGATCTAGGAATTTATTCCTTATTATTACACGACATCCTCCTGCACTTGGGATAGCATTAATGTTACTCATTTTTGAGTGAGTCACACGATAGAAAATAAAAATCATTATCAATGGAATAAACATCATTATCAATGGAGACAGAGAGTTAGAGAGAGGCAAAGGAAAGAGATCAAAACCTGAGAACGCGCCGTTGAAGGGTGATCACACCGTAGGAGGCGTGACGCGGAGCTCGGCCTGCTCTCAACAGGATGGGGCTTCTGGATGATGAAACTTCACAGGGAATGGACGAAGTTAGGGTTTTCCTAAAAGATTTGGGAGAATGGTGAAGGGTGTGGGAAAGGATGAAGGAGAAGAGAAATCTAGGGAAAATGCATGAAGGAGAAGGGGAAGGAGAAAGGTGCTGGAGGAGAAGGGGAAGGGGAAGGGTGCGGGCTCAGACGGAAATGAAATCTGGAGGGGAAGGAGGAGGGAGGTCTTTGTGTTTTAGGGTATTATTAAACACACCGTTTGAATATTTTGTGATTAAAAAAAAAAAAGAGATCCCGCTTTATTTTTGCTTCTGCCTGAAACAAATACAAACCGCACTGTTTCATTAATTGATTTAGTTGACTTGCTGACCTGCCACGTTGGATTGGTTACGCCGTGGGTGCGCAGTGTTGGTTATGTCCAGACTTTTCCCCAAACAGATAAAATTCAGGCCCAAATACTGCTGGGTTATGATTAAATCCCTAGATCCTTTAGCTTTTTCCATTTCAAATAGCCCTATATCCTTTTTTTTTTTTTTGGTAGATATTGCTTAATCCAAATCTGTATTCCCACGCCTTACCTCATACAATTCACTCTTAACATATTTGCGAAAACGATAAAATGACAAGCTAATACTCTGGTTACATGACAGTCACTTGAAACGCATAACATAACTAAAAACGCACAGCATAATAACAGCACACGCATACAGTAGCTAAAACGCATCACGTCCCAAAACGAACAGCTCCAGTAATAGCTAAACGCACAGTTTCGGCAACAGCAACGTAAACCTTCAGTAACATAAAGCCAAACGCACCGCTTCAATCTTCTTCAAAACGCAGCCTCCATTTTCCTCGACGACATAAATAACAGTTCGGCATCTTCATTTCGTAAGCTTGGATTCCATCATCCCTTTCCCTTTCTCTAGCTGGGTTCCTAACAGATCACCTCCACGCCTTAGCCTCCACTTCGCAAGCGGCCACCACCACCTTAAGCACACCCGACGGAAAGACACCTGCACCTTCAAAGCTGTGGCCTCGCGAGACCACCACCACAGCAAAACCAACACCACATGAGCTCGGCCACGGGTCACCAGTTGCACCACCATAGCCAAGTTTTCCTCCACCTTTTCATCCACACCACATGGAAACAGCTCTGTTTTCTCATTCCAAAACAGAGCCAAAGTTTCACGTTCTAACCGCCACCCTCAGCCAAGATCGGATCAGCCACGCATCCCTCCACCCTCAGTTCCTCTCGGCAAGCAGAATCTACGGCACTCACCAACATCGAAGGCCCTGTTTTCAAGCACTGAAACAGAGGAATGAGTTCCCCACATCGGTGAAGTCTAGTGACATTGCCAGCCCTCCATACCGCAATACAACGGAAGGCACTTTTCCCGGCGATCGCCGGAAAAGTCAAACTAGACCTCCCACTAGTTTTAAAACTACATATACTTATATAAATCTTTTGATCTCTATATTTACCTATGTTGAAATATCCAAGTTCTATCCTATAATTCTCTCTTTCAATAGCAAATCACCAGATCAAAATAATCTAATTAATAGCCAGTTAATTAGAAGCAATAAGCTAAGAATAAATCAGACAAACATGAAAGAGAATTACTTCAAATTAGTATAGAAAAGTAAACATAGTTTGAAACTAGATTACATCATTTTCCTAAAATAAAGAAAATTTAATGTATACTAAAAATTAAATTCAACATAATCAAATTTACCATAATTTTTCTGAGAGGAATTGAAAAAAAAGAACGCTGAAAAATACCCTCGCCGTCCGTCCCAGCCTCTCGTCGCAGCGTCCTCTGGAAAGAAAGAAATTATGTGCCGTTCTATCTCATCAGTGTGTCCAAGAGCCAAGACAGACTAAAGCTGCCTTTTTTTCTCTTGCGTTCGTAACTCTCCTTTTCGTCAATAGAGTCCAGCCCAACGTGAAACTCTTTTCCGCATCAAACTCGTATGCCATCTTCTCTTGCATCCCGCATGAAATCCTTTTGGCCAAGTCAAACCTAGCTACTCCAAATCAAAAGAGTTTTACTACGTACAAGAAAAATCACGTATTAATCTGCGTGTCAATAGTGATTTCTTCATATTCAAAATTTAAAATGAAACTGTTTTCAATAAAATCTACTTTTTGACTAATCACATTAGATTGGTACACATATTAGTGTGCAGTTGTGCTTGTAGCTAAATTTTTTCAAATCGAAAATGCAGCTTACGTCCATTTCATGCGTCCTAAAATCCCAACAACCCCCAGTGTCCAAGTTTAAACCAAAAGAAAGCCCAGCGTTGCATGCCCCAAGTCAAACCGCTGCTTAGTTCAAAGCTCGTGATTTTCGTTCAACCTTCAAAAATCCAAACCACCAGCTTGCGTCTCACATCCAAGTCAAACCCAGCATGCCTTTTGCCAAGTAAAATCCATTTATTCCTATGCATGTCATACGATGGGTACTTAGATCAATAGATAGAATACTTCTTTTTTTTCCTCCCCTGGTAGTTAGACGCCAATAGAGTAAATTCAAATCACTTCCTTTTAAATTTGATGGATACTTCTTTGCTAATGTCTCTTCCTTTTAAATTTGATAATCTTCTTCTATCTTTAAATCTTCAAAAATTTAACTTGAGTTTTATTCCCAAATAGCACTAGTGATCAACTCTTATATTTAAATAAATGTTCATTTAAATTTGAGAATCCTAATTAGATGATATACTTTTAAAATTTAGATATTCTTTTTCTTCAAATCTGAAATAAATTCAAATGATCACAATGAAGTCTAAAATCAACAAAAATAAATAAAATTAGATTAAAGCGTAAAGTTAAGAAGTAATAAAATATAGGAAATTATGCAAGTCATCAAATACTAAATCCCAGAATCAGAAAATAATTCTAAAATTTTACGATGTTTTGCATATAATTATTAAATGCCAAAAAAATCACAAAAGTCAAATAGTTTTATTATTGCCCAGATGACTAACATAAGAGGGGGGGTGAATTGAGTTGTATTTAAAAAAATAACAATTATAAATCAAATATACAATATAAAATATAAACAAAATATGAAACAATAATAAATATAAAGAGTAAGGGTAAGAGAGGAGCAAACTCAGTATGTTCACGAGGTTCGGCCCCACTGCCTATGTTCTCGCCTCAAGCTACCCCTTGAGGATCCCCGAATTCACTATTCAACCTCCTTCAGGTGGAGATAGAAACCTATTACACCTTTGAACAACACCGCTACAAAGGATCCGTGTAGAACACCCTCTACACTTGCAATCACCTTACACGTGGTGATTCAACTATTCCCTGTGTAGAACACTTTCTACACGCACAAGGGTTGTACACACCATTTTACTGATACAAGAATTGATAGTGGGTAGAATATCAGAAAACACTCCTCAATAAGTGAAATAAGAACAATACAGTAAAAACTATATCTCTCAAAATGAATAAGAGTTAAGGCTCAATGCTTAGAGAAGAGAGAATGAAAGCTTTGAATGAGAGTTGTATGCTCTTGGTGTTGTGAATGTGAAGCTCTCAAATGATCTATTTATAGGCATATGAGACTTCATATTCAAATTTAAAAAGATTCACATGTCAAAGACATCATCATTCACTTTTCAAAAATTTCAAACCTAATCTTTTTACTTTTTGCATGTGACAAAATGAGCACACTTTACTTTTCAAAAATTTCAAACCTAATCTTTTACTTTTTGCATATGACAAAAGGAGCACACTTTACTTTTCAAAAATTTCAAATCTAATCTTTTACTTTTTGTATATGACAAAAGGAGCACACTTTACTTTTTAAAATTTTCAAACAAAGACATCTTCATTTTGCATAAGTCAAGAAAAGCATCAATCACTTTTGAAAATACTCAAATAAAACATGCACATGTGAAAGATGACAATCAATCATCTTTAATATTTTCAAATTTCAAACCTTTAATCATGTCATGCACATGTGAAAGATGATAATCAATCATATTTCAAAATTTTCAAATTTAATTTTCAAAATATTCATGCACATATGGAAAATGTATTTTAATGCTTTATAATAAAATATTAATTTTGAGCCTTAATCCTAATTTCGAATTTTGAAGAGATTTACAACATTACTCTATGACTTTAATGTGAACTTGCTCCTTTCTTGCTCATGCTTGGTTTCTTGATGTGCTTGACTCCATTGTGTAAATAACTTGAGTTTGAGACTCCTTTATTCTTTGAATTCATTTGTTATCATCAAAATCCATGTGTAGATGTATAATTACACAAAACTTAAAACCTTGGGTTCAACAGTTTTGTATGGTATTTTATTTTCAACAATTCCTCCATGCCAGATCCTAGATTTGTCTCAATTTTCCCAATAAATATCTCTAATATTTATAGCATCGTACACATGATGACAAAATACATATAGGCAAAGCTTACCAGAAGTTTGCTAATGGGAAACCAGAAAAATTGGCTACTCTTTTCAAAGCTACCTTCAATTTCACTATCTTTGCGTTATCCTTGAGCTTATCTCCAAGTTTACCAAAGGATTTTCCAAAAATCCCTTTTAGATGGCATACTTCCAATGGATCTACATAGTAAAAAATTAGTAGAACATTTTGTTTAATTGTTTCCTTGCAACAAAAGAGCTTCAATAACTCGTGTAAGCATTATCTAGATTCTGCATAGTTTTTAGAGAGTACAATAATAGAAATCATTGACCCTTCAATAGTTTTAAAAAGTGACGGTGAAATTTCCTCTCCCTTTCAAGATTGTTGTCTATATAAATATTGATTTCCCTTTCATCAAAAGCATGGTATAGATGGAAAATAAAGATGGCTAATCCAATAACAATGCTAGTCAATCAAGGAAAAAAAAAAAGATATTTGCAACTATAAATTGTATAACTGCCGCGTAATCGCTTTAAAAAAAGTGAATAAAATATGAAACCGATATGAAAAAAAAATATTATTTTTTTAATAATAGATCCCACTATTTTTTTAAGCGACTATGCATTTACACACTTCACATTTGTACGCAGAATTACTTTAAAAAAAAAACACTTTCCAAAGCTGCAGTGAATGTTCCTTCCCAACAGACTTGTCTTGTAATCTGGTCTTCTAGCGTAAGACTCGTCAAACTTTCGTATTAAAGTAGCCTTCTATAAAGCAATATTAAAACTCAATTGTATTTACATAATTGCCACTAGGCCCTTTTTGTCGTGTAGATTCCCAGAAAGAATTCTAAGTTTTTCTTTTAATGTTAGTCATTTTATTTTCGGCCCTTTGTAGTCATGGCAGATTATTATTTTTTATTTCAAGTGGGTCTTCGTCGGATGTTGGGTCCCATTTTATTTGTTACAAAATACCTGTAATATCTTGTGATTGAGTTGGAATTATGATAAATGAATATTAAGTGGAATTGCATTTTACGTGATTTTAGTTTTAATTGAATAAACATGTTAGCCATACACTTTAGTTTACGGAAATAAATTAAAGTTTAATGTATGAGTCAAAGAAGTTAAATAGATATTAATGAATTTGAGAAGTGATGATATTTTAGGATTACCAAAAATTTGGACTTTTAGAAAAAATAAGTTATTTTAATATTTCATTGGAGCACAAATCTCTATACGGCCCACTAAAAGCTGGGTCTAGCCCATTGTTCGCTTGTTAAGTGAGCTCAAAACAGTTGGTGTCACTCCAAACTTCTTGACCCATATTGGACCGATCACTCCAGCCCCATAAAAAGTAGAGGTGTCAGGCGGCAAAGGTGGGAGAGCTCGGTAGTGGGCTGCCCACCATCCGTGATAGCCGTAATGAGCTGCTAACTAGACCCAAAATCCATAGTCCCTGAGCCTAGCCATCCCAACTGGAAAATGGAAACCATCGGTGGCTTTTTTTATGTGGATAAAGCATTATCCCTATATATAAGCAGTGGCGAAATCAGCAACTGAACAAATAAACCTGAAATAAGAAAAGGTCATATCTTTTATTTAGCTGCAACACGAACTTCTATGTAACCATTTGCAACAATATAAAAATCTTGCATTAAAAGATCCTTGGGCAAAAGCAACTGAGACAACAGTCACATGATTTTATGCCAAGGTAGAAAAGCATTTGATATTTTACATATTTTGCTTTGTTTCTCAAAACAATTATAAAATCATTAGTGAGGCCAGATAGTCATAATATTCCATTGACCACTAGTTTTGTTCTCAACTATAATGGATTTTCTACAGTGACTTTGCAATTCATTTAAAAAAATCACTCACATCATGCTAAAGGATGGCCATGGTCCAGGAGGAAGTTTTCTAGCACATACAATGGAACCACTTTGAGGCTCCACAAACTTATTGGAGTTGGAAGATCAACCTACTAAAAAAAATACTACGCTAAGACATATAGATAAATGGGCATAAGTTTGAGCGAAGCCATAGAATAACTTGTTGAGAAAAAAATCCTAAAAGATCAGTTCTTCTTGTATCAATTGATCTATATATGGATAATTTCTCACAGGTGTGCTTTTGTATGACAGAACATCATCATTAGCAGGCCGTTCCATAGAACTTTCAATGTTTCCCTTGACAAGCTCAGATTCGATCAGCAAGATGTGCTTTTGAATCATCAGCAGAAAAGGCCGAGAAAGCTTTACGAGCTTCTCTCCGAGCATGTGAGTAAATAATGAAGACATGGAGTTAGATATGCTTGTGCTGAAATCTAACTAAACTAGGAAATTTTGCACTGAACCATAATATAATATGATGAAACCATAAAATTGATGTGATTTCAACTTCCAGCTTAACAAAAAAAATTAGGTTTTTTTCTGTAGAGGTGCTGAAGATAGAATGGCAAACTTGAAGAATATTCTAGAGATCGAAGAATGTAGCATCAGAATTCAATGTGTATCAACACTATGGTGTTTTAATAGACTTTACAGAGAATCATTGTCTGACAAATCCAAACCTTGCAATCAAAGATTTGTGAGGGGGACTGTTACATGTGAAAAACCCATTATGCATGAATGTCCAGCAAATTATAGCAAAATAAATGAAACATGGTAGCATACTTATTTCATCCTGTAACACAAACTACTAACAGGCTGCAGGCATTCTGTGCATATGCTTATACAGACCCCTATACTAATTTCTAGAACTCTAAGCCCAAGGTTGTCTCAGACTGAAACAGGAAACTCTTCAGATAAGAACGTACATCAAGATGAAAACCAAAAACCTATAACCAGATTAAATTAATTTTTTGATGTGGCATCAAATTTTTGGAAAATTAATTTTTTTTATTTTTCACCTACTTTGGAAAAAAAAATTTCATTTATTTGCCAATCATTTGATGCCAAAAAAATTCATTTATTTGCCAATCATCGTCCTAGTTTAGGGTACCCAATTGTTGGTTTTGGTGGTTTAGAATACATTTTGAAAAATGGGTGAAAACTTGGGGTGAAAAATGGAAATCGTTATTGTAATAAAAAAACATATTCTTATAAAAATAATAAAACAATGGAATCAAAAAAATTGATTAAGAATCTTGTAATTTAAAACAATAATCTCAACAAAATAGCTTCCTCAATCTCTGGTTACCATGCCCGTTGTTAGACTTCTTAAATAGATGCGTTCAGCACAAGGCTTACAATATTACCAATTATAACTTGAGCTGTTCTATGCATCAATGAAAATATAACGTGTAGAATAACATGTAGATTAATATAACATGTGCCGAGGTGCAGGGGCAGACCCCTGGTCCATCCAACCCCACCCCCCTTCCACCAACCACCCACGTTTGTCACAACCAAGAAAAATAAAATAAAAGTCAAAGAAATGAGAAAATCCACAACAAATATATTAATCCATAACATAATCCACAACAAATCAGAAACAATTAAAAAAAACTTAAACTAGTAAAAACAATTTCTCAAACACACAGACCCACAACAACTGTGAGGGAGAGAGAGAGTTTGAGAAGAAGAGGAGGGAGAAGCCGATGAGGAGGAGGAGGAGAAGAAGAAGAGGATGCGGGCCTTTTCGCCACTACAACTGTGAGAGGAAGAGAGGGTCTAAACGACGTCGTTTTGTCATTTCCCTTAACAACAATTCTTTACCAAAATGACGTCATTTTGGTAACGAATTTATTTGTATATATATATATGTATATAGAGTGGTGTTGCATGTTCAAAGGAGGGGGAGAGTCGGTAGACCACCTCCTCTTGCATTGTGATACAACAATGTTTCTCTGGAATGAGGTATTCATTCAAGTGGATTTGGCCTAGGTTATGCTGAAGACCGTGGAGGTAGCTTTGCCTAGTTGGAAAAACATTAGAGGCAGGCAATCGATCAAAGCAATTTGGAAGATGATCCCTCTATGCATTATGTGGTGCTTGTGGCAGGAGCGCAATGAGCAAACATTAGAATGTGCCTACTAGGAAAGATCGTTGGAGGAGCTTAAAGTTTTATTTTTTAGAACTCTTTGTAATTGGGCCATTGCTGTGGATTTTAATTGCATGGTCCTTCATGATTTTCTTGCCTTTAATGTGCCTACCTAGTTAAGGCATCAGAGTTTGTTATTGGCCTTGCCATTCTTTTTTTTTTTTTTTTTTTATAAGTTTTTTTCAGGGGCTCTGAAGTTAACAGTTAGGTAAATCTCAAGTGACCATGAATGAACTCGAATTGGTGACAATTGGGAAGCCAACCCAATACCTGACCAACTAAGCTACCCCTCAAGGTTTTATTGACCTTGCCATTCTTTGATCAATAAAACTTGTTTATTTATAAATAAAAAAAATTATAAATTTTTGGGTTAGGCTTAAGCCTAGGCCTGGGGTGCGGAGGGGGCTGGGCCGCACCCTGGGACTAAAACAACCCCCGTCCGAGGCACTGCTAGGTGTTTTCCCTTTAGGCGGGGGCCCCCAACCCATGCAGGATTGCCTGTGCCTCCCACGCAGGGCTAGGGCAGTGGACGCATGGGGGTGGGGGGCAATGCCCCGCCACCAACCCCTAATGTTTAGCTAGCATAATCCCTTACCCTTGTTTTTAGTAATACAATATAATCCTTCAAACTATAAATAGAATGCTTCACTAGTACTTTATAATTTTTTTGTGAAGAAATACATGTAGTCTCTTTACATTTCCTAAGCTATATCATTTGTATCTATGGCATTCATAGTACTTAAAAGTCGCTAAAAGTCATATACTTCCATGGAATATAGTAGATATGGTTGCAGTGGTTAACATTAAAACAAATTTTAAATACGTAAAATTATTAAAAAATATTTTTAAAAAATTACAATTGCAGTCATCGGTTGGGACCATCTGATGTGGTATATATCATTGAAAACTATTTATTATAGTTTACTTCTAAATTATAATGAATAAATTTTTTCTTTTACTTTTTTCTTTTAACAAGTATGTAATGTAAGGATGGTGAGTATAATAATTTTATCTTAAAAAATGACAAGGTGATTTTGGGCCTTTTATACCTTCCGTGACACATCACTAATCCACTATAGTTATCGTGACTCTGCTTACATGTTATAATTGCTCTTTTGCTGTAATGAGGCCCATGAGGAAAATGTTTATCAGTTGGGAGTCCAACTATTTTACTATAGGATCGGTCCATTATTTTAAGAGAAAATATATTTGCAACCATGAATTATGCAACAACTGTGTAAATGCTTTAAAAAAAAGTGAATAAAATATGGGATATATATGAAAAAAATTAATTGTTTAATAATAGACCTTACTTTTTTTTAAAACTAATTATGTGACATTTTACGCACTTAATGATTGTATGTAGAATTACTCCTTACATGTTTTTTGTTAATTAGTCTAATTTGTTATTCCTAAAGAGCATAAGAGAAGGGAAAAGGGTGTCGAAGATTATTATGAATTATCGTGTAAGAACTTGGTTCATCTGAAGGTTGGGATTTGCCTCGAATTACTTCCCAGTTATCAATATATTTCCTAGTTTCTCAATTTTCCATTTGCAGTTCATTTTATATAATTTGTGGGGTTCATAAGAGTTGCTATCTAGAGCCACTGATTCTTCATGTATGAGGTAAGCTTCAAGAAACAGCAAGAAAATTTCCTGTTGATGGAAAAAATTCTTGAATCGCTCCTACATCTCACAAATTTAGTCGACCAATACCACGAAAATTACAAGGTTTCGAAGCAGTCCCTCGTGGAGTGACAAGACTAGGAGGACGAAGAAGACTTTGCAGCTACGGATTCAAATGAAGAAACAAAAAAATTGGTAGTGCAAGAAGAAAATAGAACGACGGATAAAGATAAGGTCACAAAGGAAGACATAGAAAAGGCAGTAGCGGTGGAGGAGAGTGTGGCGGTGTCCACGGAAGTTACTCCCAAAGAAATCACTCCATCTAAACTCTCAGATTTCCTTATCCGAATTCATTTTCCTCCATTTCTTCTCACAATTGACTTCTTCCTCCCTTCCCTTTGGGTTGTCCCTAGCAAAATCAATACACTAAATGTAAAGGGACGAGCCCTAGCCATCAATATTCCTCCTAAGCCTTCTCCACCTAATAAGAGTGGGGTTTCTCTTCTGCAACAAGAAAACCCAAACAAGGGGAAACCCATTTCCTATGTGGTGAGCTAACTGAAGAACTTAGATGGCCATCTTTTGAATGGCTTATCCTTAATTTGTCTAAGCTTGCAAACAAAGCACTAGTTGGCCACTATTTCAAACCAATGTTGGGTGGTGTCCTTGTAATTCCAACGAGCATAGAGAGGAAAAGGTTCGCCTCACGAGCAGAACCCACATGCTCCACAAGATGGCCAAGCGATGACCTTAGTTTGTGGAGCTCTACCTCTCTTAGTCCACTTACCGCTCCTTTTTTTCTGGCATTATCGACTCCAATCTCTCTATTATTGTTGATGGATTTAGGTGCTTCAGAGTGCTCAATTTGTAGATATCCATGACAACCCAAACCGAGAAGACCATTGCACTAGAGATTTAGACCTCGGACCAATAGCGTCTTTGCCAAAAGGCAACTCAAAGAGGGCCACACCCAAGCCATGACGCAGCGGCATGGGGTGGAGTCGTTGGTGGCTATAGATCAGTAGACCCATAGAGAAACGACGTCGTTACATGAGGAATTCCTAGATTCATCCTATTGTTTGCAGTTTTTTTTTTTGGGGGGGGGGGGGGGGGGGGCTATGACAACTTCATGCATCGAAGGAAAATTAGCAAGTATTTGATGAGAAAATTGTTTGCAAGAAACAAGCGACAAATTAGCCGCAGTCGAAGCAGGAGTTGCAGTCTCACCTCTTGTCTTGTTGGAGGGCAAGGTACAAAGAATCCAGCACAGCTAGAAAAGCCGATCAAGAGCCACCTCCCATTGCCTCCAATAATGGCTTAACATCCAACCATCTTTCTGTTGATTATGCCGCGAGCCAAGGTATGCATGGTTGTACAAATTTTGCATTCAACTTGTTCGATAAAATGCGTATGAGAGTTTTTTGTGCTGAGATGGGAACGCAGAAAGGACCTATGAAAATTGGGGTTTTGTTAACCTTAAGGGAAATGCCCGAATTGAAGGAAGAATATGTGGTTGGGGTATCATGACTTTTTGAGGTTAGTACTCTCGTTGTTGGATATATTTTTATCTTTTCTCTAGTTCTCTTCTATCTTGGCATTGTTGCGTTGAGTCGATACACTAAGGGTGAGCATTTGGGGAGATTCTATGCTATTGCTTCTAGAGCAAAGATATTTTCATCTCTCTTCAGGTAGTTTTTGGTAGCAATAAGGCATTCGATGACCCTGATAAAGGTTGATTTTCTTCTTTACATTGAACTTGGACTATTTCCTTTGATGTGTGGAAGGTGGATAGATATCAATTCTGTAAGGATGTTTGGGAAGTCTCTAGCTCAAAGAGTTAAATTCTTCTCAGCTTCTCCTTTAGCAAGCTCATTAGTTCATTGGGTTGTTGGAATTGTTTACATGCTACAATTAAGCATATTCGTCCGCCTCCTCAGAGGGTTTTGCGTGTTGTACTTTCTTTGTGATCCTGCTGATCCAAGCTACAATCCATTATGGGATTTGATTGATGACCCTATGCACAAGCATGCTTGCAGGGTTCTGCTATCAGTTGCTGTTTATGGGAGTTTTGATTGTCGTGATGGTGTTTTTACCAGTTAAACTTGCCACGCAGATGGTTTCAGCCATTTTTCCACGTGATATTACGACTATGTTTATCTTACTTGGGTCGGAAATGATTTCACTATTTCCTTCCTTTACAACAGTTGTGGTTGTATGTAATGAAACTTCCATGATGGAAAATGTATCTATGGGTGAAAAGAATATACCTGTTTTTGACCTTGGTGGTTAGACAATTGATATTAGTATCTTGACAATGGATAATGGTTTTTCACTTCTATACTTTTCTCTTGGAGTGTGGGGGACAATTGCACCAATGATATAAACCTTGTGGACAAGGTTCTTTGAGTGGGAGAGCTTGTAACGAGGCCCATGAGAAAAATGTTTATCAGTTGGGAGTCCAAGTATTTTACTGCAGGATCTTCCCATTACCTTAAACCTTGGAGTCAAAACATAGCATGGAAAGGGATAAGGATTAGTGACATGTTGAGAGAATGGAACGTTGTGTTTCATCCGGTTGGGTTTGGATGTTGAGAAGTGTTGATATATGTTGTGAATTGTAGTGAAAAAGTAGGTGAAAAATAATAATTTTGAATATGAATAGTAGTAAAAAGTAAGTGAAAAGTAATAATAAAGTAATAAATAGTAGTGGAGCATGTTGAGAAGTGTTGAGGTACTTTCAGTACCCAAACACGTGTTCTAGAAGCTAGTAGTTATTTTCAAATATTACTTAATTACCAGTTTACCCTTTTGTAATTTAGTATTTTACAGTACACGTATCTTTTGTTAATTAGTCTAGTTTGTTATTTCTAAAGAGCTTAAGAGAAGGGAAAAGGGTGGGAAAGATTATTATGAATTATCTTGCAAGAGCTTGGTTCATATGGAGGTTGGGATTTGCCTCGAACCATTTCCTAGTTGTCAATATATTTTCTAGTTTCTCTATTTTCTATTTGCAGTTCATCTATATAATTTGTGGGGTTCATAACATTTGTCTTCCTGTGAGTTTGTTTCTCCCTCTTTTTTGGAGTTCACTCCAAAGTTTTAAATACCATTCCGGTGATCATATTAGTGTATCATTTCGGGATAGTCTATACATGACTAAATTAATTATATATATATAACTATATTCCAAAATAACAACAATATAAGTCATAAACTTAATAATACTTCTCAATACAATTCTTAACAACGCACATACTTGCAAAATTTAATAACACTTCTAAGTTTCTAATCCAACTATTAAAAAAAGAAAATTACTCATTTTGACGAAGACACAATCGTGGCCTTAATTACCCTTTTTTTCATACTTAAAAAAAAAACATATCATATGCATGAATTCTAAGGTTCTCATGGTCCTACTGATCATCTTTGGAATATATAAAGAAAAGTCGTCTACCTTGTTAATATTAATTTCTTTAATCAAATGGGGTGTTGATACACATGTCCACTGGTAACTTTTTCATAATTTTTCTTAAAGAAGAACAGTACCATGCTCCTTTACCATAGACAATCATCATCCTACTATAAACGCCGACGTCTAACTTGCACAAAACCCTATGTATAACTCATATTTCTTTCCTTAATTTTCCTTTTTTTTCTTACTTTAAATTACTACGTTAATAAATTAATAAGACAAAACATATGCAAAGTGACAAACTAAAAGGTTGGATGTATCAAGTACTGCATTGTAGAAAGAAAAATATAGAGAAAGAAGAAGAAGAAGAAGAAGAGTTTGATGTCATAGATCTTGATGCTTATCGTATTACACAGAGAAAATATAAGGCACACAGATGATAACTAATAATGCTATAACTCATAGATAATCACAAAAATGACGGTGAATGATCGAAGACATTTTGGGATTCATGAAAAATATTATTCATGATCGTGACGAGCTGGGACTTGTTATGTCTACTCAAGTTCTCGAAGATTTGAGCCAGCGATTGGAGGTTGCAATGCTTGATTTGGGTTCGGGCAGCTCTAGGGAGAAACATATGGAGAAGAAGGGGAAAGGCCCTTATTTTGAGTTTAATATTACGAAAAAGTCCTTGCATTTTCACTTTAATTACAAAATTGGACAACCCCTAGTATTGACATACCGGTCGAGACACTAAAAACAAGCCGATATTGACCGAAACACTTCGAAATGGCCAGTATTTGACCGGATATAAAATGCAGACTTCACCCGTGCCGGTTACGATTCCGACACGGTAAATTCCAATCGGTATGGTATGATATTCAAAACTTAGGTTCACTCTTTCTAGCCCAATTGTGCTATCACGCTGATTATATCAATTTCCATCCTTTCATGGCCACTACTCCCCAGACATCCTAAAACTGTTGCAACCATTTGATAGAAATCCACAAAAGAAAAAATTTTCAAAACATTGATTACAATAATTTTCAATGGATTTCTACAAACAGATATACAACTTGCATTGTGATGGGGGAAAAGGGAATTGAGAAAAAAGAATCATAATCTCAAATTGGATTGAATCCAGGGAAATCAACCAGTTACTTTCTCAGATTTATTCGAGGCAATCTAGAACTTCACTCTATATTTTTGCAGTCCAATGAGAAAGAGTATGATGGTATAGGTTGCTCTTGTATCTTGCTTCTTCTTGAATTTGTGATGCCAGAGCCTTATAAAGCCAATGACTATGGATGTACTTGGCCTAAGAACTTGAGAACTGGTTTAGACCTTGTGAAGGGCAACTTACCAATAGGGATAAATCTCATATCTAGTTCAACTTGAGAGAGAGAGAGAGAGAGAGAGAGAGAGAGAGAGAGAGAGAGAGAGAGAGAGAGAGAGAGAGAG